>CAMPDV010001721.1:0-100145 GCA_946699065.1 Loxodes magnus
GGTAACTCAGAAAATAAATTTCAATTTTAACCTTCTTTTAGTCCTAATTTTTCTCCTGATTTTAAAGTTACTTTGCTTTAAAACCCTCCAAAAACAAATAAATGTTCTTTTGCTCCAATCATTCCAAACTAACATCTTTCTTAATTCAAATCAGGTAATTGTTCACACTAACCATGATAATCTATTTATCAAGCATTTTTAACACATTTATTTTCTTTTAATCCTCCAACTAAATAAATTTTATCTCCATATTCAATACTTCTACTAAAATCTAAAGCTTCAGCTTGTATTTTAACTAATTTATACTATTCACTTTAAACATCGAAAAGTAGAAGATTTGTTCCTTATAAGAATCGGTGTATAAAGTTACTTTGTTTCTCTTATTAATTTTATTAAGCATTTTAAATTTCATTATTAAGTTCTTAAGAATGTAATTATTCCTTATAGTTTCTTAGTTATATGTTCTCATTAATAAAAGAGTATAGTAGTTACTTCATTTACTGTATGTTTTCTAAATACTGTTATAATATCTTATTTGCTATACTTCCATTTGCATAGAGAATCTCTATCTCTTATTTAGTTTCTATTTAGTTTTAATTTTCTATATTTACCTGAACAATGGTATTCTACTAGATCTATTACAATAAATTTTAGTAAAAGCAAAGCTTTTTATTTGAAGCACTAATTCTCTATTTAAGATCATTAATGGTTTTATTGCTGTTCTTGAATAGAATCTCTTGCAGAAATTGGAGAATCTAATTTGAGATGTTTACCTTCTTTTTCGTAATGAGCTTTAGAACGCTTAAACACTTATCTCTCTATTCATTTATAAACTTAATTTGCTTTTCTATAGCTTAAACTTAGGATTTCTTCTAAAGTTGGCTAAGAACATTTTCATTCTTAGGTAAGTCTCTAGGATTAATTTTAGATATCTATAGACATAAAGGCCAAGGACATTTAATTATCTTTTCTTTTAAATATTATCCATAGAGACAATTAGTACAGACTGTGTGTTCAGTATTACAAGGAACAGTTAGAGGAATTATATCTTAAGAATCAAACTCATTCTTACAAGAAATGCAATTGAACAAGCTTGACAAATATAAAAAAGAAACTAGCAATTTAAAACTAAAAAAGTAATCAATAACCAAGAAATTAAATTCATTGGTTATGTTTATAAATATCTGAACGATTAAGCTTTAGCTTCTCCTTAAGATTAAGATAGTTATATCTTTATTTTAGATTTAAGAGCTTTTTTATACGTTTTTAAGCTTAAAAATTTCGAATAATTATAAAAGGAAAATTATACGATGGATTTGGGCTTTTTTCAGTTTCTCGTGTAAGTGAAGTTAGTCGTTTATTATAACTTTAAATCAAAAATGAAAAAGTAAAAGAAAAGCATCGTAATAATTATTCATCTTTGGTGATAGAAACCAACATTTGAGGTTTATAATCAATAATTTGGTTTATGTTTACATAAAGGAAAAAAATTAGATGACTTAGAAATAAAAATTTCGGAATAGCAAGAAATTATAATGATTATGTGAAATTTATTTGATCTCTAGAATTAACTAAAAGAAGAAAAAATAAAAAAAAAGGGTCTTTTTTAACCAAAAATGTATAAAGTAAATAAATATCAGGAAAGAAATATTTTTTAGTCTAATATTCTTGAATCTTAGTTTTTATTGCTCTTATTCGAAGTTAAAATCGAAGGAAACTTAGTAATTTTTTTCGTTAAGGTATCAATTTAAGTATAAGCGACTTTTCAACGAAACTTAGCAACTTAAAAAGGAAATTGAAACATCAAAATTAATAATTTAAATGTTTGATTCTTACTAGATCTGGAATAAAAAGCTATAGTAAAATTTATTTATTGTCTTCATATATTGTTCTCATTTTGACTGTAAGTTAAATCCTTTTTAAATAAATCTTTATCTTCTCAATCCTCTAATCTTAATAATTTTACGTTAATAAGGGTTTAAATATTACATCTAGAACTCTGATGCTTTTCTATTTTTTCCCTTCTCAGATATTGCTTTTTTAGTACATTTCTAATTTATTTATTCTAATTTCTATTTCTTTAAAAAGTGGTAAAGATTGCTTATTTCTTTACTGAGTTAATTGCAATTTTATTACAGTTGTATTTAATTATTATGCTTAATAAAAGAAATCTAGAAAGGAAGAAACTTTGACTCTATTTCAAGAGTTTTATTTCACTAATTTATATCATTTTCTTCTTTTTTAATTTCTTTTGAGATATAGTTCTGCTTTTTTAAGGCTTCTAAAGTTCCTTTTTATTACTTTTCTCTCACTAAGAACTTTCAAATCTTTTGCTAAAAACTTTCTTTTAATTTCTCTAAAGAAAATCTTTTTTTACTTATGCTCAATTAATGAAATTAGCATTTGTATCTATTTCTTTGGTACCTTAATGACTTTTTTAATTTCTACTTTTATAAAGCTGTTTGATACAGTTCTTAAATGCCTCTATTTTAATTCTCTTCTTAATTAAAAAAATTATTGTTTTCAACTCGAAAAAACCTTTGAAAATTATTAGATTCCTCTAAAGAATAAATTGACTAAATCTAATTATTTAAGTTTTAACTGAGAGAATTAGAGAATGTGGATAAAGCGACTTTAAACACATTTTATACTCGAAAACTTTGATATCAAAATAAACATTATGAGTCAATAAGTCCTACTTCCTTTCTAAACTCGCGATATAAAGCATTTTTTACCTGAGCGAATGCTAATAATGATGCATATTCACTTTTCCCAGAAATATTTATTCTTAACTTGGTATTTTTTGATTTTGCTTGTTTACTAAAAAAGTTTCTATTTGTATAAAAAGTCATTTTTTAGATTTTTTCCCTTACTTTTTAATAAATCTACAATGATAGTTAGTTAAATACTTTTTACATAATCAATAACCATTTTTATATACAATTGAGGTTCTTTACTTTTGCTCCTTCAATTTTTTATCCTTATTCAGCTATTTAACGAACTTTTCCACATCTGCATCTTCGTAAAAATTAGACTCCAAACTAAGATCTAAAAATCTTACTTTTATATGCCCCTTTTTCTATGACTTTTAAACCAATTCTACGCCTGAAAATAAATTTTCTCCGTTGCGATCTCCAGGAAGATATTCTGATTATTTCATAATTAAAAGTCAAAAAATAAAGCGAGTCTATTATATATATTTTAAGGTATTAAAAAGGATGAGAAAGCACTACAAAAACAGTGGAAATAAATCTCAGATAAGGAAGCTATTAGTGCAAGGGATTGAAAATTGGCTATATTTAAAGATAGTCAAAAGTAGATAAAATATCTAAAAATGCACTTGCTAGTTTTAAATCGAAAAAGAGCCTTTAAAAGGGATTTTTGAACATGATATCTAGAAATATTTATCTCTGTAGTAATCGAGTTATTTTAATTACTCTATGAAGAATTAGAAGGAAAGCACTGGGATTTTAAATGCGAATGGAAGAAAAAATTTATAAAGTCATAGTAAAATCTATCTTTAAGCAAGCATACATGTATAAATTTAAAATTGATATGCAAAACTTTAGAAAAAATTGAAGATCAGTATTAGAACTTTAAGTAAAGTAATAAACCAAACAAAAGGAAAGAAACGAAGAGAATGGATTCTAAAATCTTTCTTATAACCTAATAAATTACTCACCGATGAAAAAATTCTTACTAGTCTGTTTTTTATTTAAAGGAATAAAGGATAAAATCATATGATAATAATGCTCTCCTCTTCTTTTTTCAGATAACTATAAGATTATAAACTAAAGTTATTTGAGTAAAATATAAACTCTTTTTTGATATAGTTATATTTAAGAATTCAAAGTTTCACTATCTTTTAGAAAAAACAAAAAACGACTTAAAAAATTTATTATTCAATGTATCTTAGTCTATATAAATCTCCATCTATTAGAGAGAGCTTTAATAGCTAATTTTAAGCTTTCATTTAAATTAATTATAAAGGATCCTTAAGTTTTATATAGGAACCAAAAAGTAAATTTATATCCTCATAAAATGAAGTTTAACTTAAATTCATTTCTATTGGCTAATTTTTTCCTGAAAGTGGAGTTCTTTCGAAATCTAAGGATTTTTTGTTCTTAGCAAGATAAAAAAGCTGCCAGTTCTACTTTATTCTGATACCTTTTTTTTAATTTTTAAATTAGAAATTTCTTTTTTATCTTGTCCTTTTAAAGCTTATCTGCCGCACCTCTATATAGCAAGCTCGTTAAATTAATAAGATATTTGAAATTTTCTTTCCTGAATCATGTTTTTGTTTAACTCAGCTAATATACTGAGAATATTGATTTTCAAGTGATAGGGTACTAGTATAATATATTAAGAAGGAACATTCATAGAGTTTATTGTATTACGAAAAAAAGAATTAGACTTCTTAACTTTTGGTTGAAGTATCTTATTAGCCTCTTAAGAAAAGCATCAGATAGTTATAAACTCTAATTGTATACGAAATCATTAAAGCTCATGAACAATCTAGAGATAGTAAAAGGACCAATTTGCATACAATTGAACTCTTTCTAGCTAGAAGATAGTTAGTTTAAGATTCAATAAGTTGTTAGGAATTAATGGAGAGAGTAAGTAGTTAGAATAGCTTTTTCCAAATGATTGCAAATTTTGAAATTCGTAATACTGATTGCGCTTTGAACTTGTTGGGTCTATTTTATAGAATTAAAACTTTTTTGATAACTAAAGAACTAGAAAAATAATAAAATTGGAGGAACATTTTTAAAGTGCTTATTCCTTAGGATAAAAATTAATAGAAACCAGAAAGAAAAATTACCAGAATCAAGCTTAAGTAGAAAGAAATACAGGATAATAGAAAAAAATACTTTGAGAGAAGAATGAAAAATAAGGGGTAATTAGTAAAAGATTTAAACTTGAAATGAAGCTAAATGGATGATACTAATAGAATTAGCCAGGAGCACTTTAATTGGCCGGAAAAAAATTGAAAAAAAGCTGGTATTGTTTAGCAAGTGATAAGCAATTACGATTCTAAAATGATAGCATATTAAATTAAATAGGAAGATTTTATAATAAAAGCCGGTGATTTTTTATCTCTTCCTTGGAAGGAAGAGAAAAGCAAATTAAATAAGTTACTGCTCAAATAAAAATGAATAACTCCTCAAATCCCTTTCTATTTATTTACCAAAAGAAAGATTTTTATTTTAGAGATGGGAATAAAAAATTTCAAATACACTACATGTTGACTATTCATCATACCATTATGCTAGCAATTTAAAGTTGAAATAAAAAAAATATTTGCCTTGAGTTTCTGAAAAGCAATGATTTTAAATTCGGCCAAAGCCTTTTAGATTTAGAGGAGAAATTCAAAAAATGAAGAAAGAAATCTTTATGCTTCAGTTGCTGTCTTAAAAAAGAAGCCACTTAATTGATTTAATACAAAAAATTGAAGAACACTTTGCTTTAGAATCTATAGGAATTAAACTAACTCACTAGCAAATGCTTATAACTATAAAGCATAATATTTAAGAATGTCAATAAGCTGATTTATTTAAATGATATAGATATTAAAGCGTAAGCTAATTTATTGAAGTAAGAACAAAGAACTTAGATATTAAATCAGATTCTTATACCTAAGAAAGCAAAAAAGTTAAAAAATATAAATAAGGTAATTCACAATAAATCATGTTATGTCTTTTTAAGCATAAGTCGAACTCATTTAAAAATAAGCTCTAAAATAAACATTTTTAATGCTACTCACTTAAATTTAAAATGGATGAGCTAAAATAGGATAAATCTTATTTAAAAAGGATTTTAAAATAAATCGTTACTTTCTAAAAGATTTCTTGATTTTCATTCGATAGCAAACATTTTTAAATTTGGTCTATTCTAGATTTATATACTTTTGTTTGATCTCTTGTGATGCTTTTTAGTCAGTTTTATGGAAAAAGCATTTTTCTAATAAATTTCATTTCGATGGTAATTTAGATCTGCTTCATTTTATATCTTACTATATCTAAACTACTCTCCTCTCTTATACCCACTTTATCTCTTTCTACTTTATTTATTTATACCAATTAGATCTTATTCATTGATACTCAACTTATACAATATTGTACATAATTAACTTTAACCAAACTTATACGAAATATGCATAAGCTGTAAGGAAATGACTACTAAAGTATGAAGTGTATAAATAAGTGGACTTATTTGAAGAGGTTATGCTAATAAACTTTAAGTTCATTTGCATTTCCTCTCGTTCCTTATTTTTATGTTTAAAGTGATGCTTTCAAAATGCTTTAACTTAAGATTAGAGAAACAGATTGACTTAGATAAAGGAAGCAAAAGCTTTTAGACTATAATAGTTGTTTTCAGAAATAAATATCTGATGTACGTCAAACTTTTTATGTCAAGTTGCTTTATTTTAGGGCTGTAGAAGTGACTATGTTAAGTGAATTGTCTGCTTTTTATTTTGGTATTATATAGATCACGCAATATCTGAAATTTAAATCTATCTTTGGATTAGTTTTTTTCCGTTTCGAACTTCAGGAAGTTCAAAATCTACAGAATCATCCCGAAATTTTTTTACATACTACGATTCTTTCGTATGTTGGGATCTTCTAGAGTAAAGGTAAATTCCTAATCTCAAAAAGATATTAAATTCATAACTTAACTATCCAAAACTGAGAAGGATGATAGTGATGTCTTGTCAGTTAAGGAATTCAAGAAAAGCATTAAACAAATAAACTTTAAAGGTTGCTTAATAACAATAAGAAGCTAAATCTGAAAAGCTTTATACTAATATAAGCACATAATAGTTAAAAAATGATATGCTTGAAATAATATTTAAATAGCTTAGTATACATTCTTCATGTTAGAACTAGAACGCTATGAAGAAAATTAAATAGATTAAAGAATGGAAAATTGAAAGAAGCCTATTTTAATAATAAAGGCGCTTTTTTCAAACTTAGCACCACCGGAAAATAAAAAGAGGATCTAAAAGCTTCATGATTTGTAGATGGTTCTCTAATATCTTAACTAAGAGTACTATCATTCAAATAATGATAAGTAGTACTCATAAACTAGTCATGATATCATATTTACAAACTATAAATCTAGCAAATTATTAAGCTAAACGAATGAATAGTTTGCATGTTAAAGTTACATCAATAAGTTTATAAAGAACTTGATTATACAAAATGAATATCTAAGGAAGTGAAATATATAAACCTATTTATTGACTTTAGAGTATTAATCTAGTTATAAATCTTATACCTATTTTTAAAAGCTATAACTAAGAAATCGAAAGTCGATTTTTTACCTATTTGATATAAAAACATTAAAAGAAGAATATAAAAACTGGGGATTTAGTTAGTCTGTCAAACTGAAGATTTAAGGTGTTACTAAGGTATTATAGATTATCTCCTTAGTGTCTACTTAAAGTCTTAACTTCTAGATAGAAAATAAATTTTTATCAAAAAATGTTAAAATTCCATTTTCGTTTCTTTAAATTTAAAACAGAACTAAAGCATAACAAATTTTATCAAGCTAATTATAAAATTTTTAGTCTAAATTGAATCTAATCTGAGAAATAAGCTTTGTCAAGCAGTTTAAAAAAGGTGTATTTAGGGTAGCTATAACTGAATTAAATAAGTTAGGGAAGAAAATTTATTTTAATGAAATATATCTTGAAAAATGCTTAAAATCTAGCCTTTTTTATCCGATTTAAATTCTTTTTAAGGTTTGTTTAAAACTAATATAAAATGCATCTTTTCTTAAGGTTACTATTAGTTAGCTCAAGTATAATTACACTGTTTGCTAAAGAATAGTTAAAAGACGAAAGAGAGGCTTAATTTCTAATGACTAGTTAATAAGCCAAGCAAACTAATGGTAAAGCTCCTATAAGGATCATGTGAGATTTTTAAGAAGACCTAAGAACTTCTACGAATAGCACTGATATCTTTATTAGGAAAGAGTTAATTCCTGCTATAGACAAATATTTAAGCAGACTGATAAATATCAGAAATTAAACTACCTTCATAAGTCTACAATATTTTGAAGATACAATAGGCAACATAAAATTTCCAGATAAATTCAAAGAAGGAAAATGGCCATATGACCTCATAATGATCGTTTTATCTGAATACAATTAATATGTCGATTGAGATATTTTGGTTGCTGACTGTTTATTTAATAGTATTACTGACAGACCTCTTTTTGGATTCATCTCTTTTAACAAATTCAGATTTTCTAATACTGACTTTAAATTAAATTTCTAGCTAACTCTTCACTATATGATACATTTTCTAGGCTTCCATTAATTATTATACAAAACATTCTTTAACCCTGAAACTGATAGCAGATGGGATAAGACTACTTAATAGGCTATAGTGAGAGGTAAAAATGTTACTTAAATTACATTACCTGCTATAACTGAAGCTGCTAGAAATCACTTTGGTTGCTCTACTTTCTCTATGGAACTAGAAGATAATAGAAAAAATGGAAACTCTTATTGAGAATCAAGACTGATGTACAGTGAAGTTATGGCATAAAATCCTTAGCCTGATTACAAAATAAGTAATATAACACTAGCACTTCTTTATGATACTGGATGATATATTCCTAACTGAGAGATGGCCTAGTTTCTCGAGTTTGGGTATAAAGCTGGATGTGATTTCATTTATGAGAAATGCGCAAAAAAAGGTAAAGCATCTTTTGAAGAATTTTGTAATGATGGAGATCGAAAATCTTGCTCGTCAGATAGAAAAAGTATAGCAACATGTGGGACTAAAATATATGATGAGGACTTAAAATAAGCAGAATAATATTGAGATGATCCAAAGAAAGGAGGATTATTTATAGAAATAGATTATTGTCCTGTAGCAGTAAAATACTCTAAGGCAAACTGTCAAGAATCAAGTTCTTAATATTATACTGACGTAAAAAACTGAGATGAAACGCTTGGCATTACTTCAAGATGTTATTAAGGAACTAAAGATGGAGTTAACGATGCATTTTGTTTTCAAACTTCTTGTGATGAAAATTACAATGTTTGATTAACATTTTATAACGGAGCTTAAGTTCAATGCCCTCAAGGGGAAACAATAAAGCATCCTTCTAAAGCAAATGCATTAATAAACTGTCCTAGTAGATCAGAAGTTATATGCAAGTCAGTAAGAAGTGAAGCTCAATGTACTAATCAATGTGAAAGGTGCTCTTTAGACGGAAAAGTATGCTTCAAATGCTATGATGGATACTATCTATAGGATAACTTATGTGGCAAATGTGAAAATAACTTCAAATATAATGGAGAATGCCTTGATAATTGTCCATAAGAAGCTCCATTTATAGTAAAGTAGTATTAAAATAAAAGCTTTAAATACTCATCTTAAAAGATATGCTACGAACAATGTCCATCAGGTACATATATATTCGAAAATGAAAATGAGTGCATAGATAACTGCCCACTATAATATTAAAACATATATGAGAAAAAGTGTAATTACAATGCTAAAAATTGTATATTTAAATCACTAGAAATATGTTCTAAAGTGGAAACTCTTTGCTTTGATAATGATGGAAGTTTGCTATACCCTTATAAAGTAAAATGCATAACCGAAATATATGATTATTGCTGTAAATACGACTAAGAATGCTAAGGCTTTTAGAGAGATAGTCAAGATAGATTTAGTTCAGATGATTGTTTAAGCAGAGAGCCTCCTTAATTATAAAGCGCAGCTTTACAAAAAAATTAAGACGAAATTTATTTGCATTTCTCTAAGTCAGTAGGATTAGCTTAGTAGTAGCATGATTGTTCTTTAGTCTTAAAAGACGCAATTAAATATGGAAAAGGAGTAATATGCTAATGAAACGCTGATAAAACAATAATGGTAATAAAACTAGGAGAAGAAGTCTATTTACAAGAAAATATGCGAGTAGAGCTTAAAGAAGGAGTAATTAATTCAACTCATTGGTCTAATAAGACATTGAATGATTAACTATCTACTCATCTGTAAATTTTAGAGAAGCCTATTCTAGAAATAAATGATATAGAAGTAGAAACTTCATGATACTATCAAAATAATCTGACTATAAAAGTAAGCGTTAAAAGTAGATACCATGCTGCAGTTAAATATTTATGAGATGTTAAATTAGTACCGGATAATAAAGAATTTAATAGCTATTTTAATTATTGAAATGGATCAAGCAATAATCTTACTTAATACTCATAAGAAAGAAGTAGGTTTATCATTCCAATCTAGTACCTAAATTAAACTGAATAAGTGATCATAAAAGTTTAAGCTACTTAATGGACTAATATTTATAGCGAATTATAAGCTAAAACTGTTAAAATTTATGGATGGAAAGATCAAGAAGTGTATTTTGAGAATGGAAATGAAAAGTAACTTTATTAGGATAAATTAGGAAGTCTAACTTTAATAATTATAGCGGATAACCCTAAGTAGACTCATGGAATAAAGTGAAGTATTGGTTAAACTAACGAAAAGAATAGAAGCCTAAAGAAAATTGAACTAGATGTGTTTGAAACACCTGTTTCGACATCTAATAATGAATCCACTATTAGAATATATCCAAACACTCTTTTCTATCCTTACTGATATTTAATATAAGCAACAGTAGATGAAGCATATGAAGCATCTATTAACTTGACTATACTTCAACCACAGTTATAAGTGTATATTAGTGGAGATAGATGATAGGTAATGCTACCTAACTAATAACTTACTTTAGAAGCATTAGTAATAGATCCTGACTAATAAGGTGTTGACTATGAATGGAAATGCTAATTTTGGACTAAAGATTTGAAGTAAATAGAGTAATCTAAAAATAGTGACTTAAAGTACTTTAAATGTGTATTTCCTTAAGAGAGTAAAATAAGAATAAAAGGGGAAATGTTTCCTGGTGGATATATAGTGTAACTAATAGTGAATGCTAGGAGTTAAGTATAGAGATATGGAAGTGATAGTATATTTTTGAATGAAAGTAATGAAATAGGTTTATAATTATAACTTGAGTAGCACTAAGTAAATATAGTAAAGCCTAAGGAAATGTTTAATTTATATGGATTAAAATTAGACAAAAGTTTACCATCTATTATATGAAGTTAATTTCCTGGAAATATAAAAGAATCTACAACATCAAAATTAGACTAACTTTTGATATAAATAGATGCTTCTAAACTTGAATAAGGAATTAACTACACTTATACTCTTCAAATAACTGACAGTGAAAATGGGTCATATGAAGCTAGTAAAATGATTTATGTAAATAAAGCTCCTTTCATTACTAGTTTTTAAGTAAGTCCAGATTATGGAGAAGCTTGGAATACTTATTTTACTTTTAAGTGTAAATGAAGTTTGGATGATGAAGGCTATTATCCTTTGGGGTATCAATTCTTCTATATCAAAAACTAGAAAGAATATTTCTTAAACTTACTTGGCTAGTAATAAGAATACACTACTTAGTTACCTTAGCCAGATAAGGATTTCTAGATACTGACAGTAGGAGTTTATGTTTATGACTGATTAAACGCATCTAGTAAAGTGATTACTAATGTAGTCATTCAAAACAAGTAATGGAACTTACCTTAAGATATTTTACTTAGTCAAGACTCAAATCTTAAAGCCTAAAATTATTTCCATGATTTAGCATATCAAATTTCTAAGATTCAGCAAGAAATTTCTTTCATAGATACAATTCTAGATCTAATATCTTAAAAAGTAAGTCATGAAGAAGAGTTCGATATAGCATTATAAAGTCTAGACTTGCTAAAATAATAAGTTACTTACTATCATTTATAGACATATATAGATCACATTCAGTCATGTCTCAACTAAAAGCCTAATCAATATCTTAAATCACACTAACTTATCACTATTATCAACATTATTACTCATCTTACATCACTCCAACCTACAAACTATAAAAGTTCTGCTAAATAACTAAATATAGCATAGACTAAATCAAGTGTCTGAGGAATGCTATAATAAGCTTCTTTATTATACTCGAGAAGTTTAGTTCCAAATCAGCCAGAAATTGAAATTTCTAATGAATAGCTTTATGTGAAAATAGGTATGTATAACTCAAGCACTATTCCTTCAGTTTACCAAGAGGTTTAGGCTTAAGCTACTATAAACGGAAATATTGTAGGGAATTGTTTATTTACTATTTTTAGTCAGTTTAATACAAACCCTTTATAGCTCAACGATCAACTTAATTAAATTTATGTAGGTCTTGAAGTGTTTGAAGCTTGTGATCTTGATGATGCGTATAAATTTATTTAAAGACATAAAATAAAGAAAAAAGAGTTCAAAATTAGCTTTTTAATTCCTTATTACGAAACCTAAAGTGATTAGTTGAAATGCCTCATTCTAGATTCTATTACCATGAAATGAAGAGATGATTTATGTGAAATAGGGAAAACAAACCAGACTAATGTTTATAGTTGCTACTGCTAACTTTCGGGTTTGGTAACAATAACTACAGTTTAGAATAAAATCAGCTCTACAGGCATCTTAGCTATTATTATCCTTCTATCCATCATTTTACTAATTTTCTAGAACTGTTGCTATAAGTATCTTTCATCTAGCAGTAGACTTGAATAAAAGCTTGATTATGAATAGTTCTAGGTAATAAGAGGATTAGCAAAGTGTTTAAAAGATGGGGATGTGAACAAAAGAATGACATGGATAGAGTTTTAAATTGTTTAGATATGCTTCTTTGCTAATTTAATGCTAGCATCTGAAGATTCAAGGTTAGGTGAATTTTAACTAATAGACATACTAAACGCTGTTTTGATATCTGTTCTAGTTTCCTTTTGAAAGAGTTTTGTCATTTTTTTTCTCAATAAACTAGATGAAAGAACTTCACTTAATCTAATGGCTATTTTGAGTATTGGCTTCTTAGCCATTTCCATATTTAGCTGCATTACTTACTAAAACGAGCATTTTTTTCCTTGCTTCTGCTGCTTGCTTATTAGCTATTTCTTTTACCTTCTATTTTTAGATCCTTTTTTAGTTGCTATTTTATGAAGATTTGATATGTGAAGATTAAGAAATAGCTAAAGCTACTAGAATATGAGCTAAGAAGACTAGTAAGTACCAATAAATGAAGTTGAGTTAGTATAAGTCTAAAAAACGTCTATTACTAGGCATAATAGTCAAATCATACCTTCAAATGCAAGTATCAAACAAGTGAAAAGTGAATAGCCTTAAATACAAGCAGATTAAGCAATCTAAAATCTGAGTTCATAGAATCAGGAATTGGAAACTCCTTTTAAAATAAAGATCTAAGCAGAAGGATTTAAGCAACCAGAAAGTGAACTTTTAGAAGAAGAACTAGAGGCTGAAAGATCAAGAGGCTAGAAAAAAAGATAATAAAAGTTCTTTAAATCTTTTACTTAAATCATATTAATAAAGTATTCTATATCTTGTAAAGTAGCAGAATCGCTAGTATGGAATATAACTCTTTAAATAAAAGCTAAATAATGTCTCTTGGAATAACTAAGTTTAATAGAAAAGCATTAGTTCAATAAACACTTGGAACTTAAGCATACTTTTTAGTCTTTTCTAGTACTCCTTTTTTAGCTTTAGTTTCTATAGTTATCTTTCAAATAATCATTTTGAGTTATTTCTGATTTGAAGTACTATAATTAAGTAAATGTGCTTGCAAAGAAAAGCATTAACTTAGTAATTATGAATGGCTACTTCATCTTTAGCTTAGACTTTTTATACTTAAACTATAGCGTATCAAGCATAGCACTATCTTTAGACTATGCTTGATTTAACGTATTAAAATATACCAATTTTATTAAATAACAGAGCATAATAAAGGAGTAGTTGTGATGGCTGCTTTATATGAAATGAACTTCCTCAAGCATCACATTAAGTATCGCATTTCAGTAACCATTCTCTTAGATAATCTTAAGATATATTCCCTTTAGCCTTACTAAGCAACTATATATAAGTTACTAAGTATAATAGATAGGGCATCAATCTACTAGAAGCTTCATATTCAATACATATTTAACAAAGTTGCTGGCATTTCCTTCTGATATCTTCTCCTTTTGCTATAGTCTTACTATTTCTTTATCCTATCTAATACTCATTATAAGGTTGCTACTAATGAGTAATTATAGCTTGAGAGTACTAAAGGTTGGATTTGTTTAGATGGTGCTAGAAGAAAAGCTATAAAATGAAGTGTCTATAATTAAGATAGAATTCAAGAGGTCTTCGGTAAGGCTAAGGTATTAGCAGTTTATATTTATCATTAAAGCTTGATACATAATCAGTTAAAATCCTCCTTAGTATAGAAATAATATAGTGCTTTTTAGTAATATAGGGAAGGTGTATATGTACGGGAGAGGTATATAACTCTATTTCTAAACAGAAAGGAGTATAAGAATCCCAAACGTTGATATTTATTAAATTCCTAGAGAAAACGAGAATAATAATAGTAATAATTAGCATGGCTCTACCATTTCTATGCTAATTATGAGTTAATCCTATAACTTTATTAATATTATATGTATCCTTTTTGCTATGTTTCATTCAGAGCATCTTCTTCCTATTTTTTCGTTTAATCTTAACTCAATCAAATAAGATCTATATCCTTCATAATATCTTTTTATAGCAGTATCATCAGTTGCTGTATTTATTCTCCAGCTATTCTTTTTCCCCCTTTCTCCTTCTAATACTATCTGTTGTCTTTTCCAATTCTTCTTAATTTTGCTTCCTAATATTCTTTACAGATTTATATAATGGGAGCATAATCTTCTTCCTCTATTTGGTAGTATCTACACGTCGCATTTCCTATAAGATATCCTTCTTTGTTTCTTTGAGTTTTTTAGTAGTTCCATCGTATTTTATTCATATCCTAAACAAATAGCATATTTCCCATTTTCGGTGCTTACTATATTTAAGGTAGTTCGGGAAATATTAGATGTGATTTTCCATTCCCTTATTACAATAGGTAAAACAGGTGCTTATGCTCTAAGTTCAATCTAGTGCTTCTACTGAATTATTTAGTCTCATCTATTCTTGTAAGAAATTCTATCTTTCTGCCTCATCGTTTTCTAAAGTTAAAATTTGATTACTGAATTACTAAGCTTCCTTTACTTTTTTGAGTATATTTCAAATATGGAATTGTTCTTCTTCACCAACTGACACATCCAACATCTAACATGGTATCTTCATTTCCATCATCTTTACTTTGTTATACCATCATTCACTTATAATCCTTTATATTATAGTTCGCTTTCCAATATGTCATTCTATAATAATACGTAAAGCAACTGGGAAAGAATTAGAGTATCATAAAGGAAAAGCTTCAATTAGCACTATTCTTAGTTAAATAGCTAGTTTTAAGCAAACTAAGCTTGGGATTTTCTTTATACTGGCTAAGAATTGTAACACACTGTTTCTAGTTATAAAAACCTAGTAAAATAAAGGAGCAAAAGATCTTTTAAAGATTAGGAGTTTTATGCTCGAAACTTTATATTTTTTCTATGTATAAAGAAATAAAAAACTTCTTGACAAAGAATTTCTTAGAAAAGAGATAACTCTCCCTTATACACCTATCAGTGTATCATTCTCTAAGAATTTCAAAATGTGTAAAATGAAAATTACAAGCTTAATGCTAATATAAGAACCTGAAGGAAAAATCTAGTAACTCAAAAACGATAATAAAACCTTGAATACAGATCTGGACTTAAAAGCTCCTAGACATATATTTAACCAAAAGCTTTAAAGAACAGAAGAAGAAATATAAGAAATTCGAGATCTCAATTAAACAAACTACGAATAAGATATAACTAAAGCTATGCACGATCCAATGGAGATTGAGTAATCAAATTTAAATACTAATAAAGCATAAAACAATTAGATGATTAATCAAGTAATAAAAAGAACACCAATTATGTGCTGATTTTGTAGAAAACTAGGAACAAATATAAAATTTCTTTTTGAGATACCAAAAATTTTAAGAAAGGGAAAATAAAGGATTTTGATAGAACCTAGCCAAGATTTATGGTACATCTATGGTGATCTATATAGGAAAGAAATGATTGGTGGAGACTAATTACTTTAAAAAAAGTAAATGCTTACAAAAGCAGAATTTAGAAAATGTTTGGAAAAAACTGAGATTTGAGCAAAACGTCAAAAATGAAGAAAGGATAGATAAGCAGTAGTAGATATATTATTCAAGAAAGCAAACCTGAAAAAATAATGGACGACTTCAATAATTTTCTGACTTTTTATAAAATAATAAGTGAAAAGCCGAATAAAGGTGAGGTCACATTAATAAATTAAGTTTAAAAAATTTAAATTTTTAAAAATATCTAAATTAAATTTCGTATTTATAAAAGCCTTTATTTTATTCAAATATGAGAATAGGCGAATATAGGAAATTAAAATCTAAGAAGATTTTTTATGTTTTTCAACCTCTGAAAAACTTATTTTAATTAAGTTTTAATTTTCATACTTTCGGTGGATATATATAAAATGTTAAAAATGTATATAAAGTTTTAAGATCCAACTTCAGTTCTAGAAATCTATTTTCTTTAATATCTCGAACGATAAAGTTCCAATATTAATTTTCGTTACTATGATTCCCTCTGATTATTCATTCGTGTATAGAAAAGAGTAAATAAAATTATTCTTAACTTTTGATTATGTTACGCTACTACAGTTAAATGGTAGAGGGTTTTTTAATCAATTGGCATTTTATTTTTTATAAATCACATTTGAGAAATTTTTAGAATTTCGCCCTCCAAATATTATTAAAGGTTCTCATATTACTGCACTATCAAAAAGAGCCTCTGGCATACCAAAATCCTCTTAAGTTCATTAGTCATTCTAGATGCTATATTTTAAAATCAATTTAGTTGCATCATTTTGTTAAAATTTTCCTCCGAAACAATAAATATTATCTTCCTATTTATCCACAATTAAAGTAGAGCAACTTATTCCATAAGGCAGATCAGAAATTAATTTTCAGTTTTGATTCTTTTGAAGCTAAAGTGCTTCACATTATTCTAATTTTTCGAATTCATTTCATCCTCCTATTACATAAAGACATTCTTTAGCTATTGCTAGTGCTACATTATCTTTAGCTTGATTCAGTTCTGGGAATGTCTCACAATTTCCATTTAAATCTACTTATATAGTTGTATTAACCAGCTTATTTTAAATTTTACCTCCAACTATATAAAATTTATCTTAATGCTAAATACTTCTGTGAAACTTTGGAATTTCTCACTTTATTTTTATTGATTTGTATTGTTCTGTATCAATATCAAACAAGTGCAAATCATTTTTTCCTCCTCTAAAACGATGAATAAAATTCAGACTTTAAGAAAAATTCTTTTTGCTTTCTTTTTATTCTTACGATTATAAATTTATTTGAGGTAGCATTTTGTGGGTGTCTTATTATTATTATTGATATAATCCAGAAGCCTTTTTTGTTTAGCTAAAAAGTCCTTACAGCTTCTCTTATAAAAATTGGAAGATTTTTTTTTAATTTTCATCTACTTACTATATTTCCCTTTGTACTTGCGCCTTTGTTTTCTCAAAGATACCTTAGTCAATACTTTTTTCAATTTCATTGAGGTTTTATTCTTGTTAGTGTTTTTTCTATTCATTCAAGATTTATTCTAAAAGCTTTATTCTTTCGTTAAGATTATTAATTGTTTACGTTGTGTTCGATAACACTTTGAAGCTGCTTCCAAAAATAGTTTCTTTTAGGAGACTTATTAGCTTTTGTATAAACTGGATTTGCTTCAATGATAGTTGCTAGTATACTTCCTTAAGTTCTGATTTCTAGTTTTTGAGTTTAGTTACTAGAACTTCTAACTTTTGAAGCTTTTCCTCCTAGTTTTGGAGTACGTTATAGATACTTTCGTTCATAGGTAGGTTTCGTGGATTAATTTTAGAGATAGATTAACAACCAGAGAAAGGGCATAAATTAGATTTCAGTTTGAGGTACTGTTCATATATACAAATAGAACAGATAGAATGCTAAGGATTACAAGGAAGAGATAGAGGAATTCTTTCTAAAGCATCGAAATAGCTTTAACACATCCTACACTTCATAGAAGCCTACATTTTTATAATGCCAATGAAAAAATAAGAATATAAAGGTTAGCATTTTGGATAGACCATATAAATGAGGTTCTACGTATTGATGGAAGTAGGTAAGAGATTGCTTTTATCAAAAGAATAAACGAATGCTTAAAAGTTTGTTCAGGATAATACTTTACAAATTTTTAGTTAATAAGTACTAAGATAGAGTTAGAACTTACTTGGGATTATCTCAAAGTATTTAAAAGAAACTTAACTTATTTAGGTTAAACTAATTATCTAAACCTAGTCGGTAAAATCTCCTTACAGACAATAATCATAAATTTTTATTAAACAGTTTGAAATTTTTCATTGAATAATAGTCAAAGAATTAATAAAGTTATGAAGCTGTTTAGTTAATAAATGAAATAAGCTATTAATACATTGAAGGTGTTCTACTATAAATGAATTAAATAATGAAATTAGTTGGTAGAATATCAAAAGCATGCTTTTCAGAAATTTAGAGGTAATAAAATAAAAGGATATTCAATCTTTAAGAGAAAATAAGTCATAGTATTTATTCATGCTACAGCTTAGATTTTGCTTAAATCCTTTCAATTTTATATTAAAAAAAAAGCAAAAACTTCTCCAAGAAATATGCTTCAAAATAATATCGAGATGAGTGAAATTATTAGTTATATAAAATGCTGATTATGTAAGGCTAAAATTATAAATAAAGAAGCTTAATAGTAAATCAAAATAAGTTCACTTAAGAAAAGGACCTTCATAGTACCATGCTAATTTAAAAATAAGGAAAATATAAAAGAAAATAAATAGTGGAGTTATACTCAAAAATAGTCATTTATAGACGCTTTATCTTAATGATAGAGTTTTCAACTTTATAAATATGTTTCTTTTTATATTTATCAAAAATCGCTTGAGATAGGAAACCACTATAGTACAAAACTTGAAACTTGTAGATGCTGCCCCCCATTAATTTTTCTTTATACTGTTAGTCATTAGGTAAAACTAATTTTCTAACACAAGGTTTAATTTGGCTGATCTACCATTGACTTGTATAGAACTAGTAAGGAAAGTATAAGTAATGATGCCAATAATTTATAAGATACTTCTAAAATTTGATTTGCTTCATATAAAGTCAGCATTTTTAATTAAGCTACCTAGAAAATCAATTTGTAAACACCCTTTGACTTATTTATTTTAAATAAGGACTGATTATTTTAACTTCTGATATCCCTAGTAAATTAGAGTGTTTTGATATTTCTTTAACTATAATTCCAAAATATAAAATTGTGAGCTTATAAGAATGTTCTATTTTACTTATATGCATCTAAACTTAATTAATTAGATTATTACAAGATTTATTCCTTGAAAGAATGTTTTGAATGAAAAAGAAAAATTGTGACACTAACATCAAAGACACTATCATTGCTTTTAGAGTTAGGCTTTTTATGCGATTTTTTACTATTTTCTCTATTTGTAATCCTTAGCATTCTATCTGTTCTATTTGTATATATGAACAGTACCTCAAACTGAAATCTAATTTATGCCCTTTCTCTGGTTGTTAATCTATCTCTAAAATTAATCCACGAAACCTACCTATGAACGAAAGTATCTATAACGTACTCTAAAACTAGGAGGAAAAGCTTCAAAAGTTAGAAAATCTAGTAACTAAACTTAAAAACTAGAAATCAGAACTTAAGGAAGTATACTAGCAACTATCATTGAAGCAAATCCAGTTTATACAAAAGCTAATAAGTCTCCTAAAAGAAACTATTTTTGGAAGCAGCTTCAAAGTGTTATCGAACACAACGTAAACAATTAATAATCTTAACGAAAGAATAAAGCTTTTAGAATAAATCTTGAATGAATAGAAAAAACACTAACAAGAATAAAACCTCAATGGTATTGAAAGAAACTGAGATTTAAAGAATCTGAAGATTAGAGAGTTCAATTAATAAAAGAAATGCAATAAGTTTAAGAAAAATCACTAGAATTTTTCAATGCTTTAAATAAAGATATGCAGCTATATAGTTAAACAGAAGATTAAGAAAGAGTATACTGAATTAGCTATTAAGAAATTGATTATTAGACAAAAAATTTGTAGTTCTAAGATAATAAAAGCTCACTTATCAAGTCATTCTAACTAGCTATGTACATTTTATAATTTCAGATATGAGGATTATTGTCTGTCTTATAAAAGCTCCATAGCTTTGAGTAGAAAAATTTCGATTAGAGCGCAATTTTTTTCAATTAAAAGTGACTCTTTTTATAAAAAGCTATCTTAAAGCCTATCCACAATAGAATGAATGATACTTCAATACTCTAAATTTCACTTTGATTTTCATCTCCTTAACTTATATCAATACCATCTGAGAATTGTCCTAACCAAAAGCAGTCAAAATATTTTTCTATTTAAATTGAGAAAAATTAAGAACGAATCCAGTGCTGAAAAATATATCAATAGTTAAGTAACTATTAGCATTAAAAGAAGACAAGCTTTAGACATTTAATCTGAAATTACCTTTAAAGCTTATGAGGCAAAAGAAAGAATGCAAAGGATAAAAGTATTATAACGCTAGCGAAGTCTAAAGGGAGGAAAGAAATGATATAAACGATAAAGATTACGCTTTGAAGTAGATCATCTTTGGATTAATTTCTTTTGAAGACAATTTTAGGAATTTTACAGACCTATTTAGAAAATAACTAATTAGTAGAAAGATCAAAAGCGAAGATACTCTAAGATATTATAAGCCATGAAAGAAATTAGTCAATGATATGCAATCAATAAAGCAAGGGATTATTATCTCAACGTGCTATAAAATAAAGATTTGTACCTTATATTAAAGGGATTAAATTAACTTCAAATGCAACATAAATAGATTTAATTCAATCTTTATAGTTTCGTGATTTAAAAATAAGCTTCTCTAAATACCTGGACTTATGTCAAAAATAAATAAAATAAAAAAGCTTATAACTATTTCAATTATCTAAGCTTATTAATTTGAGAATCGATCACGATAATTCTCAATTTTAATAATTTTACCTATGGCTAAAATAAGTTATTAGCTACACTATACAATTTTCTTAAAAGACGCAACTAAAAAATTTAAAAAAAAGCTAATTCAATTTTAATTTTTGGTTCAGTTAAAAAAATCAAACGAGAAACTACAAACGAGAGTTCTTAAATCTAATTTAATGATATAACTGTACTAAATCAAAAAAGGAATAAATAAGCTTTAGTATTCAGATACTTATAAGTATAGTTAGTGATATCTATTTTTTATCTAATTGATATGCTTTTTAGGCTTAAATTGCTAGTTTCTTTTTTATAATAAATGTCAAGCTTGTTCAATTGCATTTCTTGTAAGAATGAGTTTGATCTTTACGATATAATTCCTCTAACTCTTCCTTGTAATACTGAACACACAGTCTGTACTAATTGTCTTTATGGATAATATTTAAAAGAAAAGATAATTAAATGCCCTTGGCCTTTATGTCAATAGATATCTAAAATTAATCCTAGAGACTTACCTAAGAACAAAAATGTTCTAAACTAACTCTAGAATAAATCATAAATTTAAGCTATAGAAGAGTAAATTAAACTTACAAAGGAATAAAGAGATTAATGCTTAAGCACTCTCAAGGCTATAACGTAAAGCTAAATCAGCATAACATAGAAGATTAATAATCTAATACAAGAGATTCTATTCAAGAACAGCAATCAAGTCATTAATGATCTTAAATAAAGAATCAGTACTTTCAATAAAAATCTTTACTAATTGCAAAAATAATTGAATTAAGCCAAGCAGAATAATAACTATCAATAAAATGAAAAAATAGAAAATTGAGTAGAAGTTGAATAAGAGCTAGAGGTACTTTTTATAAATGGAAGCATAGCGAACAAGATATTAGAAGAATATTAAGATAACATACTGCAAATGAAGTAACTACTAAATTAGTTTATTAATAAGAAAATATAACTGAGAAGTTAAAAGGAAATATTACTATCTCAAGAACTTAATAGTAATTTCGAAAATGCTTAGTAAAACTAATAAGAGAAACAAAGTAACTATATACACCGATTTTTAGGAGGAAAGAATCTTCATTTGTTTGATATTTAAAGTGAATAATATAAACGGGCTTAAATACAAATTTAAGTATTAGAATAAAGTAGAAGCATTGAATACTAAGATAAAATTTATTCAATTGGAGGATTAAATGAAAACTAAGGTGCTAAAAATGCTTGATAAATAGATTATAATGGCTAATGTGAATAGATACCTGATTTGAATCAAGGAAGAGGTTAAATTGGAATCATCGCAGTAAAAAATCACATTTACGCAATTGGAGGAAACTCTAATTAAACATTATTAAAATCAGGAGAAAAGTTAGAATTAAAATAAGGCTAAAGTTGGAACTTTATTGCAGAATTACCATTTGAACTAAGTGATGGAACATGTACTTCTGACAGTTAACAGGAGAACATTTTTATATGAGGTGGCTAGAATAATTAGTGTAAAGATTATAGATCTATACTGTAATACAAAATAGTAAACGACATGTGAGTATAAATGGATTGAGAACTTCCTGAGTCTCTTTATTAGTTTGGAATAATAAGAAAACCATTAGTTATTTTTGGAGGGTTTAGAAATGATTAGCAATGTTCAAGCAAAATCTACAAAAGAGAAATCTCAAGTTGAAGAGAAGGAGAGCTTCCAGAATAACTTTATTGTGATAATTATGTCAAAATAAAAGGGAAATTTGTATATTCATTAATGGGATCTATAACCTTTGATAGTTGGTATTTAGTAAAAATAGATATAGAAGAATTGGCATCAGATATTTTAGTGAAAGTAAAGAAATGAATTTGAAATATTATGCTTAAAATTAAATTATTTAAGTTAACGAATAAAAGTAAATATCTATTTGCTTTTTTATCATTAAGCTTAATTAAAAAATTACTATATCATAATCAAATGGATTTAGATAATTAATTAAAAGGGAAGAAAAATTTAAAAGTCATAGGGAGAATTTTTCTACATATGATCTTAATCTGAAAGTTAATTTGTGTATAAGAGCTTAAAGCATTTAAAATTTAATAGGATAAAGATGCAAAAATAAAAAGATAATAAAAATTAATATCCGATAGAAAATAAATTCGCCTCTTCTAAGCAATTTATAATTAAAATTATTCCTTCTTATCTTTTATGCCTCAATGATATAATAAATATCTTAGACGTAGTTTAAACTTAGCAAATTTTCTTACGCGAAATCCTGTAACATCATTCACAAAATAAAAATTTCTCCCATATGGGCATGAATTTTTATTTTTCAGGATGTTTTTAATCTATTTATACAAGCTAATAGATCAACTACATAGTTTTGATTTGTTCTTTGTATTAACATTATTTAAATGCATATAGCAGTTTTAACATTATTCCTATATTTATACTAGACTCATCTATCCTCTTTTGCTTATACAATTAGCTACTAGCACATAATTTTTAAAATCAATTTCGTTTTCTTATTTTATTATTTAAAGAAATGTATCCCTGTATCTTACAAGACAATTAGCTTCGATCCCCAGTTCAGCTTATTTTCTATTTTGCTATTTCTGATTTAATAAAAATAAAAAATTAGACAAGTAGAATAAAAAAGTATCTAGTTGTTTTTAATTGACTTTAATATCATCTGAGATATTGCTATTTATATATTCATTTTTATTTAATATGCAAATAATTTATTTTTATAGAGTTTCAATATCTATCACTAATATCGATGCTCTGCTTAAGGATTTAATTTTACTAGGAATTTTGAATTTGATAATTAATTTAAATTTATCTTTCTCTTTTTAGAACTGATAGCTTTATATTATTGGTTGAAGTTTATCCCTCAACTTTATTTAATTTTAAACTAATTTTGGAACAAAAGTGACTTGTAGTCTCTTATTATTTTTATTTAAGCAATGATTTAAATTTTGACTCAAATTATCAAATCTTTCTCATTTTTGTTTTGAATCTAAATAAGTTTCCTTATCTTATATTTCTTAGCTATAATTTATTTATCTAAATTATAAAAGCTAATCATCTACTTTTTTCTTTCACCTAATTTTAGTAAACATTTTCTCTTTTAATTCTTACAAATTTATAAAGTTTCAAAACTCAGAAACCTATAAATATTACGACATCGACACGTTTACGAATTATGCTTATACTCCTATTTTTTCTGTTTACCTTTAGTTTTCATTCTATCTTAATAAACGAATATATTTACAAAACTAAAAAAGATTCAAATATAGTTGAGTTCTGAATATATTGGAACTTCTTCCTTTTCCATTTTCTTTTCCTTCTCATACTTTCAGAAACCAATTGATAAAAGAAGCTTATCTTTAAATTAAGCTTTCTTAAATATTTTAATTTTATGTCCATCATTTTGTCTATTAATCACTTAAAGACTGAAATAAAATCTGAATATACTATACAAGTGTTTCTGTTTTGATTACTGTATTATTAGATCTAATTTTTATTACCTCAAATAATCCTTTTTAATTATACCGCTTAATGCTTATACCTATTTTTCCATGGGAATTAAAAGCCCCTACCATATATTAGAATTATGTTCTCTTCTCGCATTCTTTTATTTATATAATTGGAGCTTCATTAGATTTTTTTTTCATTCTGCTCTACTTTTGTCAAGCTTTCAATTATCTTAACCAATTTCTTGTTTTCATTCCATATCGAACTGTAGATATTAAAGCCTTTTAAACTATTACACCCAAACTTTCAAATCCATCTGTTTCCTTTTTCCTGAAATTAAAATAATTTTTTATCTTATTTAACAAAATCTATCCTTACGTTAAGTTGCTTCACAAGTAAAAACCAAAAATAAGCATTTTCAAAGCAAAAGTATAGGATTCCTCTAAATCAAATGGAATATCTACCTAACAAAGACCAAAGTTTCGCTAACTTAATCTAAGCTTAAATTTTTTCTTCAAACTTTAGCTTTAAAAAAGATAAGAATTTCTAGTTCGCTTCTGTCTTCTCCTAAATTAGTTCAAACATCTTAGATTCATACAAAGAGAAGTAAACCAATAAATTCTTATAAAGTCATGCTTAAAAGCTTAATTACAATGAAGAGTGGGTTAGTTAATATAAAAGAAACCTATACCAATAAAATTAGCTATACTCAAAAACTTTAATTAAGCTTAAGTTTCCCCTTATAACTTTTAAGCATTATTTTCCTTTTTTTGGTATCAAACTTTAAGTTTTAAAAGAAAGGAAATAGAAATTATAAAGCTTCATATGTGTATATTATCTAAACTTAATAGAGTGATATAATTAATATTCTTAGAGGAAAAATGAATTAGATTATCAGTTCTATAAAGCTTCTTTTAACTAAGGTGTCTACTATTGCTTGCAAGTTTAGGTTTGCTTTTCTAATTTATCCTTAATAAAGACTGTATTTTTAGTACCTTTTTTTAAGCATTATACTTAGCTAACATCTTTTAGATAGAAAATAGAAAAAAGCAATAAAGGTATTTATGTTAACTAAATCAAAAACTATTAAGATAGAATTATATGAAGGGAATAATCAATTGAAATCTAGATAAACTACCAACAAAAAAAGAAAAGCTAGTTATGATAAACAAATGAGAAGAGTACATCTATAGTTTAACTTATACTCTTGAAATATAAAATAAATATCTAAGTTGTTACTGGAATCTATAGTAGGAATCAAACTTTCTTAGCTTTGATTTAAAAATTACTAAACTTCAATCTCAAAAGAATTAATTTCCCAGAGTATAAAACAAAAAAAGTTATTTATTTTCTATCTCTTTATTGAATTCCTTCTACTAAAACAAAAATTAAGAGAAATAGTTAAATTCATAACTCAATTTTTGTTTATTTCTCACATTCTATTATAAAAGCAAACTTCATAAACTACCCGATTTAAATCTTATTCAGATATTCCTTGATATTAAATATTGGCAATCACTTCTATTTTATTTCATTTCATACTTATATTTATTAATTTCCTTTATTTAACTACTAAAGAGAAGCAAATATTTTTATTATCTAAGGAAATTAACGATTTTAACTTTCTTTTTATTTATAAATTTAAAAAAATGAGCAACTTACTTAAATAAATTTAAGAAGAAATGTACTAAAGTCAATAAAATAAATTTTCAGTTTATGTTTAATCAAAATTATGTTCTTTGACTAAATTTTAAGATCTAAACCTCTTTAATCTAAAATAGTGATATAACTGTATTAAATCTAAAAGGAATAAATAAGCTTTAGTATTCAGATACTTATAAGTATAGTTAATGATATCTATTCTTTATTTACTTGGTATGCTTTTTAGGCTTAAATTGCTAGTTTCTTTTTTATAATAAATGTCAAGCTTGTTCAATTGTATTTCTTGTAAGAATTAGTTTGATCCTTAAGTAAGAATTCCTTTAGCACTGCCTTGTAATTCTGAGCATACTGTCTGTACTAATTGCCTTTTTGAAGAATATTCAAAATAGCAATTTAATAAATGTCCTTGGCCTTTATGTCTATAGATATCTAAAATTAATCCTAGAGACTTACCTAAGAATGAAAATGTTCTAAACTAACTCTAGAATAAATCATAAATTTAAGCTATAGAAGAGTAAATTAAACTTACAAAGGAATAAAGAGATTAATGCTTAAGCACTCTCAAGGCTATAACGTAAAGCTAAATCAGCATAACATAGAAGATTAATAATCTAATACAAGAGATTCTATTCAAGAACAGCAATCAAGTCATTAATGATCTTAAATAAAGAATCAGTACTTTCAATAAAAATCTTTACTAATTAGACAACTTACTTAAGTAAATCTAGCAGAATATCATAATTAAGGAAGCAATTGTATATGAAAATTAAATAGATACCAAATAAGAGTAAGAGAATCTCTCTGTTAATGGAATTATAGCAAATAAGATATTACAGGAATATTAGGATAACATACACCAAATGAAGTAACTACTATATTAGTTCACTAATGAAAAAATATAGCTAAGGAATTAAAAGGAAAAAGCATCTCTTTAAGAACTTAATAATGAAAATTAAAATGCATAATAAAATTAAGAGAAATAAAGTAACTATATACACCGATTTTTATGAGGAAGGAATCTTCATTTATTTGATATTTAAAGCGAATAATATAAATTGGTTTAAATACAAACTGAAGTTTTATATTATAGTAGAAGCATTGAATATTAAGATAAAATTTATTTGGTTGGAGGATAATTAAATTATTAATCTGTTAAGGCTGCATGATAAATAGATTATAATGGATAATGTGAACAATTACCTGATTTGAATTAAAAAAGAGATAGAACAGGAATTTTTGCAATAAAAAACCACATTTATGCTATTGGAGGAAACTCTAATTAAGTTTGTTTAAAATCAGGAGAAAAGTTAGAATTGAAATAAGGTTAAAGTTGAAATTTTATTTCAGATTTACCGTTTGAAATAAATGGTGGAACATGTACTTCTGACAGTTAACAGGAAAACATTTTTTTATTAGGTGGCTAGAATTAAAACTTAAAAGCATAAAAATCAGCTTTAAAATACAAAATAGAAAATGACACATGAACACTAATGGACTACGAACTTCCTGAATCGCTTTATTATTTTGGAGTAATAAATGAACCTTTAATTATTTTCGGAGGATTTCATGATTTACAATGTTCAAATAAAATTTACAAAAGAGAAGTTTCAAGTTGAAAAGAAGGAGAGCTTCCAGAATAACTATATAGTAACTCTTCTATCAAAGCAAAAGGGAAATTTATATATTCATGGATGGGATCAAAATCTTCAAATAAATGGTATTTAATAAAAATAGACATAGAAGCGTTGACATCAGATATTCTGGTGAAAGTGAGAAAATGAACTTTAAAAAATGATTTTAAATTTAAATATTTTAAGTTAACGAATAGATATCTATTAGCATCTTTACCATTATATAGAATTAATAATGATTACTCTATTAATTTAAAATAGCTATTTGATTAAATTAAATTAAATTTAAGTTATTCAGAGAAGGGATTGTTTTCTTAATAGTTTCCTTCTCCCTATCCAACTGATAGGTACTTGAACTCTTGGTGGTCTGTTCCTCCAGTCACTTTCAAGTCTCCGCAGTGGATTGCTCCGAATATTGCTTTTCTTTCTATAAATATTCCCACTGCTAGTTGGGTAGAATTAGGTTAATATTGTTTTCAATTTTCTCTAACTTGATGTGCATGTTCTCGTTCGTATCATATAGTTATTCCAACTGCCTGTCGAATTCGTCAATTCGAATATTCATGGCGGCTTAGTTTTTGTTTCTAGGAGCATGCATCTCCTCGTCGTCCAGGTGTCATTGTTGTTCTTGGGCAAGCTCCATAACCTATTTCTCTAGGTCTTAGTTATGGCTAATTAACGCTATAATTAGTTTAGCCATTTCCTCTTTAGCCATTCCGAGTATTTGTTCCTTGTTTATCTCACCGAGGTCCATATATGGTGATAAGTTCCGAATTTGCGTCTGAAAGTCGCTTATCTTCTGCTTCTTTGGAAGATTTTCCGTTGAGGTAGTAGCATGGCTATGTTTCTGAGGCTGTCTGGGAGGAGTTGTTTAGAGTTATTTTTAGGTCTTCTGGGGAGAATGTTATTATTAGAGGGTCTAGGTTTGGGTTTTAGTCTTTAGAACTTCCTGCTTCCTCTCCTCCTTTTAGACTTTGGAGGAGGTGGTGTAGAAGCCTTTTTTAAGACCTTCCATATTTTTTTATAGCTATTTGATAATTTAAAAAATTTAAGTATTGCTAATTTAAAAGGATAAGCTATAAGCAAGTAAAAATCATTTCTTTAATTATAATTTGATATATAATAAATTAATATCTTATATATATTCTATTATTAATACAATAAAAAATCTAGTATTTGGTGTTTTTGGAGGAGTTTCAACCTTTAGATATCTCTAGAGGCTAAATATAAAAGCTAGAGATTTCTAGAACTCCTCTACTTGACATGAATGTGGTCTTTGAATTATTCTTTCACCTAAATATTACTTTTTATCTTTTTTCTTGCATGTTTTTCCGAATTTAGGGCAATATAATCTTCTTTTTAGAAGTAGCTAATTTATTTCTTCTTTTTGTTTTCAAATTTCTTCAATTAATTTCAATACTCTAATTTGAAGCTGTGAAAATTCTAACATCTTCTCAATAAATGTGTTAGGGAATAACAGTAATAGTATTTTTAAGTTTCTCGTTTAGGTTTTAGTTAGAATTTTTTCTTCTTCGATTATTAAAAATTTTACTTTATTTTTCTCTTAGTTCCATTTAGCGCTGTAATTTTTTGTGATTTTTCTTTTATTTTTTCTATCCTACTATCCAATTCTTTCTGCTTCTATTGCTAGTTTTATGAAAGGCTGCTCTTGTCTTGAGAAATATTTCAGAAAGTGTTAAGATTTCTTTCTTATGCTATGAGGTTTTATCTATTTCCTTCGTTAAATTAAGTTTCCTCATCAGCCCCTTCTCCTCATTTTTCAGCTCTTCAACCTCTTGCTAAAGATCTAGCATTACTTTTATTGACCAAGCAAATCTTATTTTCTTTTTTCAGGTGAAATCAGAGATTTCCAAATACGTTATATTTTTAGCCTATTTCTTAGACTTCTCTTTAGAGGCTAAAGTCTCCATCTAGTTGAGCGATTTTCTAGATTCCCTTTTCCTGGTCTTATCCTCTCTACGATTTTATAAACTTCTATTTTTTCGAAACCTCGAAAAAATGAGAATCTAAATCTTTTCCTTTTTATCTCAATTTATAATCAAAATTACATTCCTCTTATTTTTATTTCTCTATGATACTATTAAAAGAAAAAGCATTACCTTATGGACTATAAATTAAAAGATAAAAATGTTCTAGAAGAATAGAATAAAACTTTGATGATTAGAAAATCTCTTTACTTTACTAATTTACAAGCAAAAATTGAAAAAACGTACACATAAACAGAATTATCAAAACTGTCCAATCCACCTAAATTAATAATGGCTTATATATATAACCCTTGAAATCATAATTATAAGAAAGAGTCTAAAATTGTAGACAAATATATAGAACTAAAAAATTTCAAATTTAAATCCCTTTTGATTAAAGTCTTTTTAAGTATTACGAAATAAATCTAGAAACTATGTCTTACTAATTACTTTATTTATGGCAAACCATGATTTTAAAATCCTGCTAACTAGTTCCTTCAAAGACTCTTATCTACTTTTAAATTCGATTTTTCTATTTTATTTAAAGTTTCCAGGTTATTTAAAAAAAGAGTAACTAAATTGCTTTTTTCGCCTATCTTTATGAGATTTTTCACATGGCTATAGTTATCGATATTTAACTATGGATCTATTAAATTTTACAATTTCGTTCAAAATAAAAATCTTAGACTGATTTTTAATTTCAGTACTTATAAAAAAAGGTTTACTGTGAAGCAAAAGAATTAGATTTCTTAAGGTATATATGGATTACTTAAGTAACTACAGGATGCTAGTAATTATCAAGTTCGAGCATATCTACTAAAAGCTTAGAAATTAAGACATCTAGATCTTTAAGAATGTCTGTATTTTTAAGAATAACAAAAATCATGCAAGTATGAAAAAAGAGACAAATATGATGTTTAAAACTTTAATCATTTGAATAAAGGAAAATAAATATAAATTTAGTTATGTTTGTAAAAAACTTCGTAAAACTTACGAATATTTAAAGAAGAGAAGATAAGTTAAAACCTTCCTTCCAGATGCTAAATTTTTGGTTTTGTCTCTTTCAGCAATTTTATTTTTTTAAGCCTCTATTTCTTATTTTTTCCACCACCTAAAAATTTATCCTCCAACATTTTTTATTTCCTAATTAATTTAAAATAAAAACGTATAACGATTATTTTATTATCCCATGATATAATTATTATTAGCTATATTAAATCCATCATAATCAAGCTATTAGTAGTTTATCTCTTGCTTATTAACTAAATTTTTATTCTTTTTATAAACCCCTAGTTTACCCTCTAAAATGATCCCTGCTTCTAAAATTGATTTTCTTTTGATCTTTTTCATCTCTTTTAATACCCAAAGTTGGATTGTATCAAGCTTTGCTAGTTTTAAAAGCTAATAAGTGCTAAAATTTAAGGAAAAAGGTCAAAATTTATCGAGTTAGTTAGCCTAAAAAAGAAAGCTTTTTATTTATCTCTTCCAAAAAATGTTTGCTTAGTAGACAAGTTTTTTGCGATTTTGATAATTAGGTAGAATATAACTGTAAACTAAGAAAATTCAGCTAAAAAAGCGAAAGAAAGTTGGAACTAACTTTTATAAAATACCTCGATTCAATTTTTTTATCTTAAGTTAGATTTCAAAAACTATGAGCAAATTAAATGCTTCAAATCTTAATTTCGCTTAATTCGAAAAAGTCTCTACAACTATAATTCTTTCTTTCATGCTAAAAAGAGAATGAAAGGGAAGAAAGGTTTATAAATATAACTCAATCTAATTTCCCTGGGATTTTTTAGCTTAGTAAAGCTTATCAATTATAAAATGAGAGTTTAACTTGATAGTTTAAATTATCAGAATCAATCAATTTTTATCTAAAAAAGGATCTAGCAGCAAGTAATAATATATTAAAGCAACTACTATCTAAAGCTATAAATTTATTCTAGTTGGAGGTTTTAAATGAATAAGAAATGGCTAGGGATATTAATAATAAAGTATAAAATAAATAGGTAGGATTAATAGATTCCGTAGCTAAGAGTCAAAAAAGGAATATCCATAAATCATTTTTTTTATTACTTTCAAAAAGAAAAAGAAAATAGTCTGAGAAGTTATACTAACAGAAGAGGAAAGAAATATTTGAAATAATAATCAAAGAACTCTTAATTACATTTTAAGACAGACAAGTAAACGTTAGTATCTCTCAACAAAAGAGGATATATCTGAAAAAAGTTAAATAACTGAGGAAGGGGTCGGTGCTTGTAAATTCTTAGAAAATGATGAAAGTAACGACTCTATTAAAGAAAAAGTCCTTGAAGTGGACTGAAAAATACTTTAAAATCAATTTTTTACTTTTTAAAACTGTCATTGGACTGAAAAGAAGTTAGAATTGATCCAATTCGAAATCAAGAATCACTCTATGAATGCTAGCATTTGAAAACCTTTAAAAATTCCAAGGAATAATATAATCGAAGAAGAAAGAATTAGATTAGGATTCATGAGTAATGTAACAAAAAAGTGAAAAAGACTAAATAAATAAGAAAAGATAAATCATGACTAAGGAAATAGAATTAAGACAATAGAAATAATTCTACATCCAATGGAATAATAATAACTTTAAATAAAAAATAAGTAATCCTAATGGAAATAAAGAGAGTACAGAAAAAGGGAGAATTCAAGAAAGAAATGTATAATCTGAAGTAACACGTGAAACCTCTGGAAGGACGGCAATATAACGAAAATATCTGCAAGAAAATTTAAAAAGGATATAGCTTCCTTTTATCCAATAAATGATTGAAAATTATGGAAAAAGAGATTTAATAAATGGAATTAGCGTAAACCTAGAACTAAGCTGATCTTAAATAAAAAATTAGGAAGGTAATCTCTACTCAGGGTAAAATAAATTTTTAACAATACATTTCCATTTCTTTGAAACCATTTGATAAGCTTTTGATTTAAATTATCTATACATTCTAACCATATTCGTATTAAAACTAAGAATACATTTAGTTAATTCTATAGAATTAATTTAAATACTTTACTCAATGAAAGAAAACCGATTTACTATAATTTTAAGCAACAAAAAGATAGATAAATATTTTAAATAAATTTATCACATCAAAACTAGTTATCTGATTATCTAACTTTATAATTGATTCTATAATATTTATTTTGCTTTATAAGAGAAAGATTATAACCTAAAATAAGTCTTAAAGTAACTATAAAAATCTGAGATATTCATAGAATTTAAAAAATTTTATTTTTGGGGAAAATATTTTAGGGATATCTTGCTAAAAAATGAAAGAATAGACAAATTTTTTCGATGTTAAGCATATCAAATACTAAAGAAAATTATTGTTAAGGAGTTATCTTCACAAACAATTAATATCGAAATCTGAATTTTAAGTCTACAATAAAGATATAAAATTTTAAAATTCGATAGAATTTGCTTTAAGCAGAAGGGTTATTTTCAATGCTATAGTTATACTTTGATAGCTTTTTTCTTTTGTGATCATTCTCGTTGCTAGTTGAATATTTAGGTTTACTCATATATAGAATAAGACATGTAGTTTTAAACAGGGAAATTTATATTGAAATAAAGAAACTAATAAATAAATAGAAATAACAAGCATTTTTATCTTTTGTTCTACAATTAACTTATAGAAGTATGTTGACTTAAATGTAATTCAAAGACATAAAGAGTGAAAAAAGTTTAGATTAAGCTTTTCTTTCTTTATTATATTTTATTTAGCATGTAAAATTTAAGAAATTAATTTGCTTATAAAATCTTCAGAAGCCTACAAAAATATTTCCTAATCTATATAGCCAGATCTCTTGTGCAACTTTATTGCACAATTTTTCCACATCAGTTTGCTATATCTTTGTATATATCTTAGAAGCTGCTTGCTCACACTTTTAGGAGAAAGAAGTTTTTTAAGGTATATATTGATATTGTTATTGATATTATTTTTGCTTATATGCCTGTTATTATTTTCATTATTATTGCTACTTTTTTTGCTATTGTTATAGTTTTAGTTTCAGTTATAATTATTCTTGTCTCTTTTATTCTTCGTACTCTTCAATAGCAATGGCTCTATAAAGATAGGCAAGAAATTCTTTTAATTCCTAGAATGAAATTTTTCCATCTTAGTTTTTATCAAAATCATTCATTACTTCCTTTTGTTATTTCCAATTTAGAGGTTCAAAACCAAAGTTAGAAGCGATTTTATTTAAAGCTACAGATATCTCGGAGTTTTCTAAATATCCTGAATTATCTTTATCAGCTTTAGCGAAGATTCTTCTACATAGACTATCTACTATTTCTAATTCAAAGAAAGGTTTTATTTACTCGTCTATTTCCTCGTCTTCTTCTATTTCTGAATCAGAGGAAGAATCAGATGAAGAATCATCAGATGAACTATCTGCTTAATTCTAGAGAGTTTAAACAATGATAGCTTTATACATATCTTAGTCTATCATGCCCTCATTATCTTCATCTATATTCTCTATTATTTGCTCAACTTAATATATCGAAGGAGCTTGAATTCCAAACGCTTAGTAAAACTTTGTTATGCTCTTCATCGTCTTAGAAAGATCTAAATAGCCAGATCCATTCTTGTCTGCTTAATCGAAGTAGTTTTCTAACTGCTGATAGAGTTCCTCCTTATCTTGTAAAAGTTTCTTAATCACTTTCTATTTATTGTACTCCATATTATAATTTAGCGAATTCATAGGAATAAATAGCAAAATCGTTTAAGAAACGTATTCAAATTAAAAAGTTTAGGAGTTTATCACTGAGTTATGAAAAAGCTTTACGTTAAAAATGAAAAATAAAAGTCAAAAAATCTTAAAAGATAGCTATTAGCTTTGCTTGCAAATGACCAATCTTCAATGCTAGTTTCTTAATCCAAACAGCTCCTTAGTTTTTTTCTCTCTATTTTACACTAAAAATATTTAGAAATTAAAGTACCAAAACGATAAGCTTATCATCTTATGGTTGTTCATACTTTTATATAAATGAGCAAGAAATGCAAAAGGTTTGAATATTACTATAACCATAACTAAAGGAAGGGTAAAATGCCAATAAAGCTTGCTATAATTTATTCTTCAGAGTATAAACTTCTTATTATTCATATCTACGTCTAGATCACCAAATTTAGATGAGATATCTTAGCTTGCTAATTAAAAGTCTTGTTTAAGCTTTGAAAGAATTAATTACAATCGAAACTAAAATTTCTTATCTAAAGAAAAAATTTTCTCAGTTTGGAATAAATCTTTTCCCTCCGATTTATCTTTTTACTCTTAATTATAATAATAAATACCAACAGCTAGTTCCTTAATCTTCACTTCACTTGCTTATACTAAATTTTCATTACTTAATTTTTTTCCTTCATAATCCTCTTTTTCTTAAACAATAAAAACCTAAAAACATAATTTTAAGAGCTTAGTTGAAACGGAATCTATTCTAGCCTTCGGAGTTCTAATTATAATTAGATCTAAACTAAACTAGCTTTTCAGCTTAAAGGATTCAGAATATTTTAATGGAGAGCTATTTAAGCTACCTTTTAGTTATAGAAGTGAAGCTAAGTTTCGAAAGCGTGAGTATTCATTAAAGCTATTGAAAGCAACATACTCTAAAGCTTAAACTAGTAATATTTTAAGTTGAAGCTTTTTAATTACTCATATAACCAATACTCAACTCTACATCCTTCAGAGTAGAAGTAGTTATGAGATTTTAGTATAATAAAACGAGATTTAATCTTAGATTAGAATAAAAAGCATTTTAGTTAAATTTAATATAGGGTATTAATAAAAAGAACTAAGGCTTAGTTATTTCATTTGCTATAACAACTAATGCTTATATAATAAAAGGAAGGGAATACTATTATGAAGATAGGCTTTTCTTTTTAAAATAGTTTAAATAGCTTAGATTTAAAAATTAAAACTGACGATATAATTGGAAATGAAAAGACTGGAAGGAATATTTTATAAGGAGTGAGATTAAGACTAATTATTGGATAGCGAATCGTTGTAGGATTTTTAAGTAATTATGCTAAGGAGATGGTAAATCCTTGCTTTAAGATATTAAAATTTAGGATAAAAGTTTATGAATTAAGAAAAGGAAAATTAAAAAGAAAACGTCAAAATCCATAAAGTATTTAATCATAATACCATATATAGAGAATAAAGTTAATATATTCAACAAATAGTTTTAGAAATTGAATCTGAAATAACTCAAAGCATAGAAAATTTAATTTATCAGAAGAGTTTATTGAGTAAATTACGAAAATCAGATATGAGATCATAAAGTAAAGTGTTAATATTACTAAATATTTTAGAAATAAAGAGTAAAGAACAATAATGATATAAAAGCTAAAATCAATGTATAAAAATAAAATTTAAAGAGAATGTTAATTTAACAAAATGGAAATAAAATACCTTTTTTTATATGTAGTAGGAATAAACTGTATAATATATTTCATTTTGAAGAAACCTATAATATCAGTATATTATAGATGCTTAAGACATTTGATTTATTATTATTTTCTAGTGTAAGTATTCATTTACTATCTTCAGTTGCTTGAAGCTTATACAAGACATATTATTTATCCCATAAAACTATTCCGTCTTGGCTAGCATCATATTTTTTTAAAGCTTTCAAAATAATTCCCTTTTATTTAAACCTTATACCTATTTATATAGCTTTGATGCTTATCAAAAAATAGAATATTTTTAATCATTTATGAATTATTTTTATGGGCTTTAATATACCAAATATATGTATATTAATTAAGATTATTTTTATTGATAGATTTAAGTCAGAAAATAAAAAGTTAAATTTTTGATTTTTCTAGAATTTTATAATTTTCGATCGAAATATTTGTCTGTTTTCATTTATAGTGAAAGCTAGTTTTGAAAATATTTTTGGTTAAAATTATTATTAAAGAATAAACCTCATAAACATAAATATAAGCATTCTGAGATTAAATAAGATTTATATCATAAGATATAGTTAAAGAAACTAGACTTCTTGGAGTAAAAAGTTATAAAGGGAAGTGTATTTATTTGAAAGCATTTCTCTTTTATTTTAGTTGTTTTGATTTTAAATTTCGAAAAAACTTCTAAAACTCTATCAGTTCATTTTTTAACTCTTAATAGAAATTCTGATTTTGTTGAATTCAAATCTATTTTCATCAAGCCCCAGCAATCAAGTTAATTGGACAAACTCATCCAAGTATAATTTTCTTTTCCACAATTCTTAATAGAAGATATACTGTATAATTCTTCTGGAAGCTTATAAGCATTACAGTTGGATTTATCTGTTTTGTAAATTTTTATCTTAGCATTTTGACTCGTAAGCACATCCTCCAATAAATTTTAAGAGGCTAATTTACCATTGCGAACTAATAAAGAGCTTAAGGGATGTATGACGACTACTTAAGTTCATTCGTCGTTCTATATTTCGAATTTCAATATATTTTTAATTACTTCTGCTTATAGATTTATTCGCTTAATAGATATATGATTCCCTCTATGCTCTTAGAAATACACGAACCACAACTTATCTCAAATAGCAAGTCAGAAATATATTTTCATTATTATCCTTATTTACATTCTAACTTTTCTCCTTATTATAAAAGATTCTCACCTGTTCCTCCTATTATAATAATACTTTATTAAGCAGCTGCAATTCCACAAGAACTTCTATCTTAATTCAATTCCTCCGATCGTTCACATTAACCATTATAATCAGCCTATCAAGTTTAGCCAATACATCCATTCTCAACATAACCTCCAACTAAATATATAAAATCTTCAAGTTATGCAATTAGAGAATTTTTGACTTCTAAGAAGAGTATAAGAACTAGAAAGAAAAATAGAATATCTGATGACTAACTCACAAGAGAAAAAATTGAAAACAAATAGTCAGGAAATATCTAAATAGAAAAATTAGAAGAAAAATGCAAACCAATTCGCAGAGTTAACTGAAAGCATAATCTTATAAAAAATATAAGTGAATGATCCGATGGATGTTAAGCAACAGCCCATAACAACTTTCATTCCATATCGGAAAATAATGAGATGCTTCGTACTGCAAGCGAACAGGATACAAAGTAAGAAGCTGCTTCCAATTTTAACAAAAAAAAACTAATGGGAAAATATTTTCAGGATCTATTGTAACTAAGAAGGGAATCGACCTTTCAGAAAAGATTAGAAATAACAACCTAAAAATCACAAAGATTTATGATAGAAAAAATCCAAACAGATTTGAAGTTGATACTTAAACCTAACTTTAAACTTAAAAGTGGCTAGCCTAAAAATGGCAGACCCATTATAATCAATTATTCATTTATATATATCGAAATAATTTTTATTCTTAGACTGATGTTGAAAATTGTCATATAATAAAATTACTAAATTTAATTTAAGTTAAATTAATTATAATATCATTGAAAAAAAATTTAATTTAATTATAAATTATATAGAGAATAATAACTTACTTTTTATCAAGAAATTTGTTATAATAAAACTTTTTGATCTTTTTTTTCAATTTTTTAATTATTTCATACAAAACTAAATTTCGCGTTATTTTAATTAAAAAAATTCTTGCATATTAATTTTAGATTTTAATCTTTTATTATATCAAATTTTAAATAAATATTTTAAAATAATATCTTCAACACTTTTTTATTCTATATAAAGATAAAGATGTTAATAGATATATATTCTTAAACTTCAATTAATTTAATTTAAAATCGTGTTTTAAAGTTCATTTTCTCACTTTCACCAGAATATCTGATGTCAATTCTTCTATGTCTATTTTTATTAAATACCAGCTATCTGAGTTTTTTGATCCCATTCATGAATATATAAATTTACCCTTTTTTTTGATAGAAGAGCTACTATATAAATATTTTGGAAGTTCTCCTTCTTTTCAATTTAAAGTTTCTCTTTTATAAATTTTATTTGAACATTATTAATCATAACTAAATCCTCCGAAAATAATTAAAGGTTCATTTAATATTCCAAGCTAATAAAGTGGATCAGGAAGCTCGTAGTCCAGTTATTCTCATATATCATTTTCTATTTTGTATTTCAATATAGTTTTATATGCATTTCACTAATTTTGCTAACCACCAAATAAAAAAATGTTTTCTTGTTAATTGTCCGTAATGCATGCTCCATTACTTATTTCAAACGGCAACTCGGAAATAAAATTTCAATTTTAACCTTAAGTTAATTAAAATTTTTCTCCTGATTTTAAAATTTCTTTATTTTAAAATCCTCCAAAAACAAATAAATGCTCTTTTGCTACTATAATCCCAACCGAGCCTCTTTCTTAATTTAAATCAGGTAATTGTTCACATTATCCATTATAATCTATTTTCCAAGCATTTTTTACACATTAGATTCCCTTTTATCCTCCAACTAAATAAATTTTATCTTAGTATTCAATGCTTCTACTATAACTTAAAACTTTAATATGTATTTATACCAATTTATACTATTCAATTTGAATATCAAACAGATGAAGATTTTTTCCTTTTAAAAATCGATGTATATAGTTATTTTGTTTCTCTTATTAACTTTATTAAGCATTTTAAATTTCATTATTAAGTTCTTAAGAAGGTGATTGCTCCTTTTAATTTCTTAGTTATATTTTTTCATTGGCAAACTAATATAGTAGTTACTTCATTTACTACATATTATCTTAATATTCTTCTAATATCTTATTTGCTATACTTCCATTTATATAAAGTTCTTTTAGTTCTTTTTTAATATTTTTTTAATTTTCAATTTTGATATTTTCTTGAATAATATGATTTTGGTTGATTTAATTGAGCAAGATTTCTAATAAGCTTAGATTTTTATCGAAATTACTTATTCTTTATTTAAAATAATTAACAATTTGATTGCTGTTCTTGAATAAAATTTCTTTCATTATAATTAAAATTTTCTAAATGATGTTGATCTTCTTTTTTGTTAAGTCTTTTAAGACACTTAGGCATTTATCTCTTTATTCCTTTATAAGGTTAATTTACTCTTCTATAGCTTAAACTTATTTTTTTTAATTCTAAAGTTAAATAAGAATATCTTCATTCTTAGGTAAGTCTCTAGGATTAATTTTAGATATCTATAGACATAAAGGCCAAGGACATTTGTTTAGTTTCTCTTTTAAATACTATTCAAAAAGGCAATTAGTACAGACTGTATGTTCAGAATTACAAGGAAGTGCTAAAGGAATTCTCTCTTAGGAGTCAAACTAATTCTTACAAGAAATGCAATTGAACAAGTTTGACATTTATTATAAAAAAGAAACTAACAATTTAAACCTAAAAAGCGTATAAATAAAATAATAGATATCACTAACCACACTTATAAGTGTCTTAATAATTAAGCTTATTTATTCTCTTGTAATTTAATACAGTTATATAACTATCTTAGCTTTAAGTGCTTATATTATAAATATATTTTAAGCTTTAATTTTTAACTAAATGATTATAAAATTTAGATGCATAATCCTTTCTAAACTTTTTTCCTTTCTTTTTTTACTTAAATTGGTTTTAATTTAGTTTATTAATTTATTTTAGCTAACATTAATGAGGAGTTTAATGAAATATTTATTCTAAAAAAGAGAATAAAAATAAAGAATTAGTGAGACTAGTTTATTAAATTGGTTTTTATAAAATTTTAGAATAAGGATTAACTAATTAAATCATACCTTAAAATCAAAAAATAAAATAGAAAATATTATAACTTACTAAGCTACTAAAATAATATAAAAAGTTATATTTTGCAAATTTAAGTTTTAAGTGAAAAATATTTTGAAATAGAAAGAAAAAATAATAAAAATGAGCTAAAAGTAAATTATTTTTTAAATACTTTTGAAAATCAAATCTTAAAATTAGAAGTTTAAATAAATAAATTAGATTATAGAGCGCGTTGCATTCTCGTTGGTGCGCAGCTCTTTAAATCAATTTTATTTAATGTCGAAAAAAATTTTATGGGTCTTCTATCCTTGTTTTCTCTTCCTGCAGTACGTTCCTATAATTTTTCCTTCCAAAGCATGGGATGGAATATGCGATTACGGATAATTAATTCCCCGATCTATGATGAAGAAAGTTTCCTCCTGGCATTCAGAGTTCTCCAGCTTGTCACATCTTCTTTCTCTTGTCATTAGTTTCTCTTCCTCCGATTTATCTTCTGTCCGTGCTTATTTTTTTTACCTTGGTGAGCCTCCAAGTAGCATCCGAAGGAAAGGACTTTCCACCCTCTATAAAAATGTTATTATATTTAATAATCAAAAAAGAAAAGTTACTTTTAATTTTCAAAGAACAAGTTTAAATAGTTCTGATTTAACTTAAATTAAGTTTAACTATTTTCTTCATTTTTCTAAATATTAAAGAAATTTATAATAATGAAGATTATTAAGTAAGTAAGTTCGATTTTCTTTTTAAATATTCTAGAGATTATTTGCTTGAAATCTTTCCATTAATTACTTTTTCTTTTCAAAAATGAAAAAACCTGGGAATGTAAATTTTAATTCTAATCTAATAGATCAATCTAAGTCTCAGTTAACTAGCAAAAACCAAGAATTCAAAATAGATAAATGAAATTAATATAGTTTTACTATATTTCATATAGAAATGGATTTGTGCTTAACACTTATTCATCAAACAACTTGAAGTATTTCTTGCTTAACTGTTTCTCTTACTTCCCTCTAATACTTGTTCATTCTTCCATTGTCACTGACATCTTCTCGCTTATCAACTGCTTCTCCATCTTTGTTAAAATCATCTAAATAAAGTTGCATTTCCTTTAGCATTTGCCATTTTATTCTAGAACATTAATTCGTTTTTAAAAGTAATTTTTTATGAAACTTCTCAATTTTAAAATCAACTAGCAAGAGCTTTCCTTCTGTTTTGAAATTATGACTGAGATAGCTTTGATTATAGGATAAGAGTTTAATTATACCATAGTTTTCGAATTCTTTAAATTCTTGAGTAATCTCTTACAGAGCTTCACATTACTATAAGTGAGTATAAGAATCTATTCTCCTCAACTCCATATTTCAGAGTGCGTAATTTTATAATGCCTCTATTGTAAGTCTTATTGGAAAATGTAAGAAAATGTTCTAAGCTTATAAATTGAAATATTCTCTCTAATCCTTTTTTTTACAAGTAGTACCTGTATAAAATGGAAGCTATTATGCTCTAGAATCTTTGTCTCTTAAATAAAGTCTTGCAGTTGGCATTGTACTCCTTCTGCTAACTGTCTTTAGGGTTTTATGATTAACTTTATTTTTTATATTAGAATTAAAAAAAGATAAATCTACTTTTGCTAAGGCTTGAAAATACTGAATTTCTTAAAAAAGGGAAAAACTTGAGAAACTCCATGAGCAAGAAGTTATTTAGCTTTATTCCTTAATTTAGCAAATTAATACGGAAATATAGATCCTAAAAGCGAAAAAATAGAATCTTCGCTTTCTTATTTAAGCAAAAAAAGGAAGATCAAGGCTTGGTAAATTAAGTTAGTTTGAAATTGAAGCCTTAATTTTCAAATTTGTACTATTAGAAAAAAACCTAGCAGTAATCCTCAGAAAATTAAAGAAGAAGTTCTATTACCAATTTAAAAAACTAACCCCAAACAGATAAGATGGAAAATGACATAAATATTTATGCAATAAAAATTTGCTTTAAGCTCTTATAAATAAATAAGATTAGAGAGCGCGTACCACCTAATTTCGCGCAGTTCTTTAGTAAATTTTTTTTAACATAAAATTGTTTTTCTGAAGTCTTTCCACAGTGCTAGCATCCTTTGAGAGTCTTGTCTTCTTTAGAACATGATCGGAATGCTCCTTAAGAGACCTTAGTATCTGGCATCTTTCATCAATAATGTTACTTTATACCTCTTTAATCTTTGTCTTCTCTTGTCTCCTTCCAAGATTCTTGTTCAGTTCTTCGCCCATGAGTATTTCCTGTTACCAGATCTTAAGTCAATGTCAGTTGGAAGATTGCTCCTCCCTATTTATTTATATATCTTAATAAAACATTGTTATTTTGTCAAAAAACTGGATATCTATAGAAGTAATGACTGAAAGGGAAAAAAAAGCTGGAGCAGCACCACAAATAATTTGCAACTTTGAGAAGTTATATTATAACTACTTAGGAGGTATCTATAGAAAGAAACCAGCATTAGTTGATTCAAATGCGACGTCACTCAAACAAGATCTTGGTAATTAATAGCAACAAAATAAATAGATTCACAAGAATAAAAATGACTTTAGAGGTTATTTAGAGAAGCTGGAGAAAGAAGATGGAAGAACACTTTTATATGCTTATTGTAGAGAAAGAATAATTATCTCAGCTGCAAATTGACTTGGATGAAGAAATGCAAATTGAGCAATAAAATATTTTATCGTCTTTAATTAGAGGAACCATTTCCTCTAATTAGAGATGATCATAACCCTTTTAGTTAAATTAATTAATCTATTTAGTCAAACTTTTTATATAGTTTAATCTAGAATCTCATTAGATTAAATAAATAAAACGACTCCTAAGAAACAATATAACTTTCCTAACGGAAAGCTTAAAATATATAAATGGGTATGAATATAGAGTGCGTAGTACCTAATTGGCTTGCAGCTCTTTCAATAACAATACTAAGAAAAAAAATTTTCATACTTTTTGCTTAAATTCTAGTAGTCCAATGAGTTATGCCAGCCCCTCCAAATGAGGAATCTACTTATTAAAGATTATTCTCGTGTTTTGAATCAAATGCTCCAGTCTTCTTGAATAAGGTCCAAATAAGAATTAGTTATTAAATCATTAATTAGAAGGCCCGTCAGCCAAATGTTCATACTACAAGCGAAAATTCTCAGGTAGCATAGGCTTGTCTCTTCCAAGCTGTTCTAACCTTCCCCTTTTGGCATCTAGTACGAGACTACTCGCAATGCAGTATACATTGCACCAGATTGTCTAATAATTCTCCTGACCGCATCCAACATTCATTTTATATATATATAATAAAACATTCAGACTGAATTAAAACCCTAATAAAGAGGCTAATGCTAATCTTAAGATTTAATATGCACAATCTTAGCATTAAAGAATATCAACTAATATAAATATTAAAAAGCAAAGCCTGGGATTGAAAAATGTTAATAAATGCTAGATAAATTAGGTGAAGAGTTAAGTATTCAATTTCCTTCTATAGAGGAGACAATAAATAAGATTTAATCTCAAATGGGATAAAAATAGAAGACATTGATTACAATTTAGCATAATTCCTCAAACGCTTTAATTTTGCTTTCGACAATCTAATGCTAGATAAAAGAGATCTAAGAAAAGCAGATATTATAATAGGAAATTAGTTAAAGTTCCTATGGGTAAATCGAATCTGTATTTATAGGAAGAAAAATAAATTGCCATATATGGTAAAAGCAACATCATTGAACAGATTATTAAAAGAGAATGAAGAATAGGAAAAACATAAATAGACACCCAATTTAAATGTGACCAACTTAATCAGGTTTAATATAAAGGGAAAATGTATTAACAGTAAATTTAGCAATTCTACGAATAAATCCTACATAAAATAGACCCAGAGGTTAAGTTAAAATTATAAATAAGATGAGTAAACTAACGAAACTCTACACCGTCCTTTAGTTCAAATAGCATATTTTCAAAATTACTTGATATAAAGGTAAATTTATTTTCTACTTTATTTAACTGAAGTAGATAATTAATTGAATTTAAATTTTACTAAGAAAAATAAATTACTAGACAGTTAAATTTACTTTAATACTTTTATTAGTTATATTTGGATAATTAATAATTAATATAAAATTTAAATAGAAACTGACTAAATCTATATTCGTAAATATTTTAATTATATGAAGTTTAAAAACTATAGTTAGTTATAGGAAAAATATTTAATGGCTTAAATAATTAAAATAGCAAAAGAAATAAAGCAAGTATTGATTTAAGAAAATTATATCTTAAATTAAAGAAATAGCTGCTAATGGAATATTTAAAATGCTTTAATTATTAGTGCTAAAAATTAATATTAATGAAAGACAAGTAGTAAAGAATAAGGTTAATTATGATTATAATTTATTTTTATTAAACAATAAAATTAATTATTATAGAAATAAATTTAGTTTTTTAATTTTTTTGCTCTTTTTATGAACTTTTTAATCCATTTCGGTGCAACTGATTTCACTCTGTAATCGGAACGAATCTCTCCGCTACACTCTTCTCTGTTGTTCAGGTTCTGGATTATATTTTCATTTTCTCTTATACAGCTTTCCTTGAAAGGTAAAGTATATTTTTCAAAGTTACTACGTTTTCTTTCTTGCCATTGTGCTTTTTATCTTTTTTAATAGTTAATACTGTTAATATTAATATTTTCACTTCTATAACAGTAGCATTTCTTTAAGGTTGGCTCAGTTAGAACCTTCAAGTGTATAAAAGTAGTATTTTTTCCAATTCCACTTTATCTCCGATTTCCATTCCTTCTAATTGTATACTTTACGCTTTCAATCGCAATTTTAGTTGAATTTCTTCATTTTTTTCTAGTTTTGTTTACTTTTACTTTAAGATATAAGTTTGAATGCTCTAATCTTGAGAAATATTTCAAAAGGTGTACAGGTTCTTTCTTATACTATGAGTTTTGATTATATAATGTCTGCTAATTTAAATTTTTCTATAAGTGCTTTATTATTTTTTTAACCTTCTTAACCTCTTGCTAGAAATCTGGAACCACTTTAATTAGCTAATCAATACTTATTTGCTGCTAAGTGATTAATAAAAACTCTTCCAAATGTAAGATATTTTCGGTCTAATTCTTAGGCCTCTTTCAAAGGTAAGAAACTCAGTTTTTTGGATAACCTTCTTGTCATTTTTTCCTTTATCCTAGAAATTCTAGGATGCGCTTACTCCTATTTTTTGGAAGCAAGAAGACCTTTACATATTCTTTCCTCCTTTTCCATTTTATAGTCAAAAATATCCTTTCCTTTGTGATAAAATTTAAGTTCTAAATTTCTTTGAATTCTCATTTTAAGAAATTTAAAGTATTTTACATTTATAAATTAATCGAAATAGAGGCAGAATTAGTAAACTAGAGTAACTACAACAAAAAAGAGAAAAGTTAATCATGATAAATTGGTAAAACATTATAACCCTAAAATGTTGCTAACATGTTTCATAAAGGTAATTAGAAATATCTTACAACTTCCATCTCAATCATCTTGATTTAATCTTCTTTAATCATTTTATTCTTCTTTACCTGCACTTTAACTAAATTGTTCCATAACTCTTCCAATTGCTCATCATTTCGCTCTAAAATTTTAATTCTTCTAAGAAAAAACTTACAAATAAATAAATAATTGATTATAGTGGGTCTGCCATTTTTAGGCTAACCACTTTTTAAGTTTAAAGTTAGGTTTAAGTATCAACTTCAAATCTGTTTGGATTTTGTCTATCATAAGTCTTGCTGATTTTAGGTTCTTATTTCTAATCTTTTCCGAAAGGTCGAATCCCAGTCACTTTTATTGAATTCCTTAACCGTTTATTAGATATAAGGAGCTTCACTCTTTAGTTGTAGTTTTTTTTCTATACAGTTTACCTTCTTAGTTACAATAGATCCTGAAAATATTTTCCATTAGTTTTTTATTATTTTCTTTCATTTTTGTTAAAATTGGAAGCAGCTTCTTACTTTGTATCCTGGTCGCTTGCAGTACGAACATCTCATTATTTTCCGATATGGAATGAAAGTTGTTATGGGCTGTTGCTTAACATCCATCGGATCATTCACTTATATTTTTTATAAGATTATGCTTTCAGTTAACTCTGCGAATTGGTTTGCATTTTTCTTCTAATTTTTCTATTTTGATATTTCCTGACTATTTGTTTTCAATTTTTTCTCTTGTGAGTTAGTCATCAGATGTTCTATTTTTCTTTCTAGTTCTTATACTGTTCTTAGGAGTTAAAAATTCTCTAATTGCGTAACTTGAAGTTCTTAAAGTACTTTTTATTAATATATAATACATATATAAAATGGCTTCTAAGAAATAACAGAACTTTGAACAAAACATTTAAACAGGAAAATTCTCTAAAAAATAAAAAAGCGAAATAATTACAATGAGTGAAAGTGAGAAATATGATTGATATGACGAACATTAACCACTTGGAAATCCAGAACTAAAAGACTTCCGACACAAACTCAAATAGAAATATTATCTAAGTCATTAAAAGAGTTTATGTTTAAAAATAGATACCTCACTGATAAAGTAGGAAAATTAGAAAAACTAATAACGTCTTTACTTGAGAAATAATATTAATCATCATAAGAAATAGAAAACAAACTGAACAAAGAATTCTTTAAATTTAATAATAAATTCAGGTTACGCCATTTTCGATTTAACAGAATTAATCAGATCCTATGGAAATAGAAAATGAAGCCTCAAATTAAAATAAACAGTAAACGTTTATTTAAAATAAGTAGTAAATTTAAATTAAATAAGTGTTACAAGAATAATAGGTTAAAAGAAGAATAAAATGCTACGTGTGCAATAAATAACACCAATGAAAATACTGCTACTAACTAAGCGAAATTTAAAGAAAGAATAAATAAGATATTTTTAGAAAACTATTTAGAATATATCCAACATAAAGCGGAAACATTTATAGAAAAAAATTCTTTAATTCAAATCTTAATCCTTGGAGAAATAATTAGGAACGCTACATGCAAGATGAAAACTATTCAGAATATTAAAGGATTGTGCGCTAATGAAGTGCTACATCGCCTAACTAAGCCTAGTAGGAATTCAAGACAAACTAATGGAGACAAGCTGATAGAATAGGTCAGATGGCTGACTACTAAGGCTTTAACAAAGCTTTTTAATTTTTTTTTAATCGTATTTTGATTAAGATGAATACCTTTAAAAAGAGACTTATTGCAAGAAATATTCCATTTTCCATTTTTCTATATTATATATAATATGAAGATATTAAATTAGCTTTTAGTAATATTTTATATACTTATCTTAAAATTATCTTATGCCTTTTTCTTAATTTTTACTAAAATCCTATTCACACTTTATAATTATTTTTAATATAAAAATAGATATTTTAAAATTATATTTCATTTGATATTGTAACTAGGATTATAGTTATACTAAATTACTCAGCTTCAGGAATAAAAAATACTAAAGTCTATAAAATAATTTTCAGTTTATATTTAATCAAAATTATGTTATTTTAACAAAATTAAGATCTAGATCTCTTAAAGCTAAGATAGTTATATAACTGTATTAAATTACAAGAGAATAAATAAGTTTAATTATTAAGACACTTATAAGTGTGGTTAGTGATATCTATTATTTTATTTATACGCTTTTTAGGTTTAAATTGTTAGTTTCTTTTTTATAATAAATGTCAAACTTGTTCAATTGCATTTCTTGTAAGAATTAGTTTGATCCCTAAGAGAGAATTCCTTTAGCACTTCCTTGTAATTCTGAACATACAGTCTGTACTAATTGCCTTTTTGAATAGTATTTAAAAGAGAAACTAAACAAATGTCCTTGGCCTTTATGTCTATAGATATCTAAAATTAATCCTAGAGACTTACCTAAGAATGAAGATATTCTTATTTAACTTTAGAATTAAAAAAAATAAGTTTAAGCTATAGAAGAGTAAATTAACCTTATAAAGGAATAAAGAGATAAATGCCTAAGTGTCTTAAAAGACTTAACAAAAAAGAAGATCAACATCATTTAGAAAATTTTAATTATAATGAAAGAAATTTTATTCAAGAACAGCAATCAAATTGTTAATTATTTTAAATAAAGAATAAGTAATTTCGATAAAAATATTAGCTTATTAGAAACCTTGCTCAATTAAATCAACCAAAATCATATTATTCAAGAAAATATCAAAATTGAAAATTAAAAAAATATTAAAAAAGAACTAAAAGAACTTTTTATAAATGGAAGTATAGCAAATAAGATATTAGAAGAATATTAAGATAATATGTAGTAAATGAAGTAACTACTATATTAGTTTGCCAATGAAAAAATATAACTAAGAAACTATAAGGAATAATAACTATCTCAAGAACTTAATAATGAAATTTAAAATGCTTAATAAAGTTAATAAGAGAAACAAAATAACTATATACATCGATTTTTATGAGGAAAGAATCTACATTTGTTTGATATTTAAAGTGAATAATATAAACTTATAAAAATACAAATTGAAGTTTTTGATTATAGTAGAAGCATTGAATACTAAGATAAAATTTATTTAGTTGGAGGACAAAAGGGAATCTAATGTGTAAAAAATGCTTGATAAATAGATTATAATGGATAATGTGAGTAGATTCCTGATTTAAATTAAAAAAGAGGCTCAGTTGGGATTATTGCAGCAAAAGAGCATTTATTTGTTTTCGGGGGATTTAAAAGCAAAGAAAATTTAAAATCAGGAGAAAAATGAAAGATAAAATAAGGTTAAAATTGAAATTTTATTTCAGAGTTACCGTATGAAATAAATAGTGGGACATGTACTTCTGACTGTTAGCAAGAAAACATTTTTTTATGAGGAGGTATGATTAGTATATTAAAAGCTTAAAAAGCTATATTAAAATACAAAATAGAGAATGACGCATGAGAATAACTGGACTACGAACTTCCTGAGCCACTTTATTAGTTTGGAATAATAAATGAACCTTTAGTTATTTTCGGAGGATTTGGACATGGATTATAATGTTCAAATAAAATTTACAAAAGAGAACTTTCAAGTTGAAAAGAAGGAGAGCTTTTATGATAACTGTATAGCAACTCTTCTATCAAAAAAAAAGGTAAATTTATATATTCATGAATGGGACCAAAAAACTCAGATAGCTGGTATTTAATAAAAATAGACATAGAAGAATTGACATCAGATATTCTGGCTAAAGTGAGAAAATGAACTTTAAAACACGATTTTAAATTAAATTATTAAAGTGAACGAATAGATGTCTATTATTATCTTTATCATTATATAGAATTAATAATAATTACTCTATCATTTTAAAATAATTATTCGATAGTTTACAAAAGTAAGAGAGAAAAAATATTAAAATCATTAGTAAGAATCTGTCTTAACAGTATCTTAATATGAAAATAATTTTTTTTTAACCTTTAAGCACTGCTAATTTAAAAGGATAAAGCTATAAAAAATTAAACATTTTTTTAGTTATTATTATAGAAAATAAATTAATATCTTATATGTATTTTATTATTATTTTATGAGTTTATAAAAGCTTGATTAAGAAGAAAAAAATTAGAAACGAAAATTAGCAAAGTATGTAAGAAAAAATAATGGACGCTTGTAACAAAGAATCAATAAAACGTAGATAGATAGAAGAAAGAAGAACAAGAGATAATGAAGAAGAAAATGATGAAGATATGGAACTAATAAGAGAAGAATTTTTATTACCTGAAGGCTTACTTGAAGAAATAGATATGTATTGAAACATTTATTAAAGAGCTGCGCACCAACGAGGTGCTACGCGCTCTATAATCAAATTTATTTATATATATTTTAAATGAGGAGAAACCAACACTCCAACAGAGATTAACTTAAAGTCAGGTACGAATATACTTCAAGAGAAACAAATTGAGCAAGAATCTTGACATGAGCCAAGCAGAAAATAACTGGAGGCATTGAATAACGGTTGTTGAAAGATGCCAAACGATTAGATCTTTTGGGGTATCATTCCAACCCTGCCCTTTAGAAGACAGTATTTCCAAAGGAGTGAAGCCCTGGAGGATACTTTCAAGGAGAAATTTTCTAGGCTTAAAATAAAATTAATTTAAAGAGCTGTGCACCATCGAGAGTGATACGCGCTCAATAATCAAGATGATTTATTTATTTTATTTTATTGCAATATAAAATCTAATGTTTGGTGTTCTTTGAGTTAATTCAATCTTTAGATGGCTCTAGAGGCTAAATATAAAAGTTTGTAGATTTCTACAACTCTCCTTCTTGACATGAATGCAGTTTTTGAGTTATTCTTTCACCTAAATATTACTTTTTATCTTTTTTCTTGCGTTTTTTTCCGAATTTAATGCAATATAATCTTCTTTTTAGTAGTAGTTAATTTTATCTCTTATTTTTGTTTTCAAATTTCTTCAATCAATTTCAATACTCTTATTTGAAGCTGTGAAAATTCTAACATCTTTTCAATAAATGCGTTAGAGAATTGCAGTAATAGTATTTTGAAGTTTTTTGTTTAGGTTTTAGATATAATTTTTTCTTCTTCGATTATAAAAAATTTATTTTATTTTTCTCTTAGTTCCATTTAGCGCTGCAGTTTTTGTAACCTTGTTCTATTTTTTCTATCCTAATCCCCAATTCTTTCTGCTTCTTTCGCTAGTTTTATTGATTGGTTATTCTGATCTTGAGAGATATTTTTGGAGGTGTTAAGGTCTCTTTCTTAGGTCATAAGTCTTGATTCTATTTCCTCTATTAAATGAAGGTTCCTCATCAGCCCTTCCTTCTCTTTTTTCAGCTTTTCAACCTCTCCTGAAGGTCCAGCACTACTTTTATCAGCCAATCATATCTTATTTACTTTTTATGATGAAATCAGAGATTTCCAAGTGCATTACATTTTTAACCTATTTCTTCTTAATAGGTTGGAGTCTCGATTTAGTTGAGCGATTTTTTTGTTTTTTTTACTGATTCTATCCTCTCTAGGATTCTATTAACTCTCGTTTTATTTGAAACAACGAAAAACCCTGAATAAAAACATTTTCATTCTTAGGTAAGTCTCTAGGAGTTTTTTATATATTTATAGACTTAAAGGCCAAGGACATTTATTCAATTGCTATTTTAAATACTATTCATAAAGACAAATGAAGCAAACTGTATGTTCAGAATTACAAGGAAGCGCTAAAGGAATTCTCTCTTAGGAATCAAACTAATTCTTACAAGAAATGCAATTGAACAAGTTTGATATTTATTATAAAAAAGAAACTAACAAATTTATAAAAAATGTAAATGCATATCAAGTAAATAAAAAATAGATATTGTTGACTATATTTATAAATATTAAAGTTTAAATATTCTTTTTTAATGTAATATAGTTATAACCTTATGATAGACTTCACTGCCATATTTTAAACTCGTTGCAAACTTAGTTTTTTTATTATAATAATAATAATTTATTAACATGGAGTCACCTTTATTTGGTTTTCCAAGAATTAATAGCTTTTTGTTAGTAAAAAGAAACTTCGAATTTACCTGGGTCAAGTCTTCATAAGTCTTTATGATTTTTAATTTGTTTTTTCTAATGGTTTCTGTTAGGTCAATTTCCATTCATTTCTAATTGAACTCATTAATTGCATGATAAATATATGGAGCTTCTCTATTATGTTGGGATATTTTCTTTCTATAAAGTTTTCCTTCAAAATTATAGTAGATTCTGAAAATATTTTCCCATTGATTTTCTGTGATTCTCTTTTCCTTAAGTCTAAATTGGAATCAGTTTCTTATTCTATGTCCAGGTCTCTTGCAATATCAACATATCATCATTTTCCGTTAGGAAATATAAGTTATTGGGATATGCTATTCTACATCCATTAGCTCATTCATCGAAAGCTTTGATAGGAGTATGCTTTCCGTCAATTCTGCGAATTGATTGAATTTAGTTTCTAATTATTCTATTTTAGCATTTTCTTCTTATTTATTTCCGATTTTTTTATCTTACACATTGATCATCAGAAATTCTGTTTTCTTTCCCAGTTCTTAAACTTGTTTTAATAAGTTAAAACTTTCTTATTGCATGACTCTGAGTTCTTAAAATATTTCTCAATATTGTTGCTTGATTAAGATGAAACCTTTTAAGAAGAGACTGAAGACAATAAATTTTCCATTTTTCCTCTTTTTAATTTATATATAGCATAATAAATATTTATACTATAAATCGATAGATCTTTTTTAATTTTCTTCTTGATTTTAAAAATTGTTTAAGTATATTTCCGCATTTTTTAGATCTATAAATCAAAAAAAAAAGTTCACTATAATTTTAAAATTTTGATTCTTATATTATAACTTGCTGGATATATCTGAATGGGTTTGGGTTTAATAAAGTTAAAGCAAATGAATAGGATTTTTTTTTATTAGTATTTGATATAAAAAATTATAAATGAATACCAATGTTTAGTCTAATGATATCTGAATAAAATTTAAAAATTCAGTTTTTGAAGTTAGTTTTTTAATAGCATGATATAAGAAAAAAGCAACCAAGTTGAGTTATAAATTTAAAGATTTCCTCTTAATTTGTAGTTCAGTAAAAAGAAATTCAATCAAGAGATAGAAAATAGAAATTTCTTTTTATTTTGGAAAATAAATTCTTTTGCTAACCTTGAAGTTTAACAACTTTTGAAGAAAGTTAGATTTATCTTATAAACATTTTTACTCTTTTAATGATAAAATAAATCACTAAAAGTTTGGTCTTTGCTATACTTCATAAGCCTAATTATCTGGTTAGATATTTTAAGAGTATAAAATGATTAACGGCTTAAAGTAAATTTTATCATAGAGAATTTAAATAGGGTGGAAAGCCCTTTCCTTCGGATGCTACTTGGAGGCCCACCAAGGCAAAAAAAAATGAGCATGGACAGAAGATAAATCGGAGGAAGAGAAACTAATGACAAGAGAAAGAAGATGTGACAAGCTGGAGAACTCTGAATGCCAGGAGGAAACTTTCTTCATCATAGATCGGGGAATTAATTATCCGTAATCGCATATTCCATCCCATGCTTTGGAAGGAAAAATTACAGGAACGCACTGCAGGAAGAGAAAACAAGGATAGAGAGACCAATAAAAAAAATTTCAACATTAAATAAAATTGATTTAAAGAGCTGCGCACCAACGAGAGTACAACGCACTCTATAATCCAATTTATTTATTTATCATCTATCGTGATTAGCTTTTCTCTTTTTTGCTAGTTTATCTAAATTTAAATTAGATACTCCCTTCATATTATTTTATCTTAGTAACTTTTGTCTTTTTCTTAGCAATATATTCTAATAAATAAATATAGCTTTAATATTTTTTTCCATTTTATAGCAAAAAAGTATTAGCAAAGTATAATATTAAAATAAAGGAAGATATCTGTTTGATTATATCATACATGAGATTTAAAATTCAGATATAGGAATAGAATAGAAAACTATATTTGAAATGGATATCAAAGAAGTTGAAAATAGCAATAAAAGGGGATCTGAAAAGCGATCGAATAAAAGAAAAATAGTAAAAGATATAAATATGAAAAACTCATCAAAAGAAAGGCCATCGCTGTAATTCATTCTATTTATGGTAAAAATTTATAAGATGTTCTGGAAATGGAAGGAGGAAAAAGATCAAGAATTGTGAAGATAAATTTTTTATTAAGTTACATTATTGATATTATATAGAAAATGTTTGCATTTCACTATACATACTACTGAGTTCTAGATGGAGAACCAAAAAAATAAATTTAGGAGTAGGATAGATAGAATAATAAAGCGGCGCTTCTTTAAAGCATGTCTTAGCTTTAAATGTCTCGACCTTCTTAAGAAATATCAAAAGAGGAGAAAAACCAGAAAATATATTAACCAGTCCCTATTGCATCAACTTTTAAAAAGAGATATTTAAACTCTTACGACTCTTAACAAATTGAAAAGAATAACCACCGAAAAATACAAAAAATGAAGGAGGAATAAGTCACTAAAAGAAAATTCCCTAAAAAGAAAATTTAGCAATCTGAATAAATGGAAAATCTATAAATGAACTCGAAACAAATCTCTAAAAATACTTTCCCTCTTAAAAAGGACTGTCATGGAGCTAGAAAAAAGGCTAGAATAACTGCTATGTTTGTAGTGTATAAGCCTTCTGGAAACACTGCAGTAAAAAAGAAATAATGTAAGAAGAATTGAAAATACCTTAATAGTTTTCCTCTATGTTGGAAAGAGAAATTATGAAGGAAGAAGCTCAATATGTAGAAATTAGATAAAAATGCAGTAAACTGTTTTTAAGCAAGGAAATAATGAGGTCTACTCATTATTTAGAGAGAAGAAGCTTTAAAGAATCAATTTCTACTCAAAAACTTTTTAATTTGATTTAATAATTTATTTATTAAATTTATTTTAAGTTACTAGTAAAATGTTTAATTTATAAATTCAGTTTTTTACTTTCATAACTATTTCTGATTTTAATGTCTCTATATTTATTCTAACTAAAAAAGTATAATCTTCCATTTTTAACGATCTCATCCATGAAAATAAGAATTCTCCTTTCTTTTTAAATGGAGGAATAGTATATAACTCCTCTGGAAGCTCTCCTATTAGTCAATTAGAATTATTTTTTTTATAGATTGTTTTACTAGCTTATAATTCATTGAGCATCCCTCCAAAAATAATTTAAGGATTGTTTATTATTCCAAACATATATATAAATTCAGGAAGTTCATAGTCCATTTGAGTTCATTGATCACTTTCTATTTTGTATTTCAGTATTGATTTTTAAACTTATGACTAAATATTTATACCACCTGATAAGAATATGTTTTCTTGTTAAGTATCAGTGAAACATGTACCACAACTTATTTCTCACGGTAAATCAGAAATAAAATTTCATCTTTAGCCTTAATTTATTTATAATTTTTCTCCTGATTTTAAGGATATTTAATTTAAACATCCTCCAATGATAAAAATGTGACCTTTGACTGCAATAATTCCAGATGAACTTCGTTCTATATTCAAATCAGCCAATCGTTAACAATAGCCATCACAATCTATCTTTCAGGTATTTTTAACTCATTATTTTCCATCTCAACCTCCAACTAAATAAATTTTATCTTAGTAATCAATACTTCTATAAAAGTAAGGAACTTCAAATTATATTTCTACTATTTTATACTATTCAGTTTCAATATCAAATAAATGGAAATGTTTCTGCTTATTTGCAAATCTATGTATAAAATTACATGTATTTTGAAAAGCTTAGAGTTAACTATTTTTTTTCCTATTCATTTCTTTATTTTCTATATCCAAATTCTCAAATTCATTCGTAGTATTTTTCGTTTTTATTTCTTTACCAGCTAGTAATTTACAAAGTGGATATATTTATGTATTAATATCATTCTAGCATTATTCCAATTTCTATAAAGCCTAAGTTCCTCTATTAATAAGGAAGCTAAATTATTATTTTGCTTAACTGAAATCTTCACATTAGCTTATCTCTTATGCCTTTCTTTAATTTTTTATCTAGTTAAATAAGAGATCTAATTACCTAATTTTTTAAGTTATATTATAGTTAGTTTCATATAGTTCTTTAAGCATTAAAAAGCTATTCCTTAATAAAGTTTCTTTTATCATCCGAATTACTTATTACGAGATGTTAGTTTGCTTTTCATTTATTGCTCTAACTACATCCATACATTTCTATTTTTATTCTTCCAGAAATAATTTTAACTCTTCTAGCTTTAAAAGCTAAACCTACTTGCTTGACAATTCTCTTAGCACTTTTTCATTCTTAGGTAAATCTCTAGGATGTATTTTAGACGTTTTCTAGCATTGAAGAAAAGGACACTTGTTTATTCTTTATTTTAAGTATTATTCGAAAATACAATTTGCACAAACAGAATGCTCAGGGTTACAAGGAAGTGTCAGAGGAATTCTCTCCTCACTATCGAAGTCATTACTACAAGAAATGCATTTCTATAACTATGAAATTTTTATTTTTCTTTCCCTTTTAATTCTACTTTTAAAAGCTTTAGCAATACTTAATCACTTAGATAATTAAATTCAAGAACTCTCAAATCTTTCTTTTATCTATAAGCTTTAATATTTCAAAGCAATTTTGACTAACTAGAGCAAAATTTTTCTATCTATTATTCACATTCTATAGCATGTTTTCTTCAAATCTCCTCTTAAAATTAACTTTATTATACCAGGTAAATTTTTATTTACTCATAGTTTATTGAAAACTAAAATACCAACTTCTAGAAGTTTTACTTGGTATGATAAAAGAAAATCAACCTGCTAAGAGAAAAAAAATGGGGAGAAAGAATCTTTTTGCTGTCAATTCCACTAGATTAGTTATTTAAATTTAGCCTTTTCTATCTTTCATTCTTGTAGCTTTTATTGGTAAATTTAAAATTCATGTGGAATGCTTGTTTTAAATTTGGCTTTATCTAAAGGGAGCTTCTAAAATATTTAAAATTGTTATGAAATAAATAAAAATAAAGCTGCAGGTATAGAGATAAAAAAGGAAAAGCTTTGGAGAAATTTAGAGAATTCGAAACTTTCAGATTTAATATCTCAGATCATTTGCGATTTAAATACTCTAACGATATCAATTAGAATACGAGAAGGTGATCTAAATGTGGGAATGGATTATTAATAGACCATCTAATATAAGCATTTTTAAAGCTTAGGCAAAATTTAGATATAGCCATAGAATTTAAAAATAAAAGGTATAATAAATTAAGCAAAGTATCTAAGATAAAAAAATCTAAATTTAATTTTAGAGTTAACTAGTTATAATAATGATGGAATGCTCGCTATTTCTTTTCAAAAATGAGACTAAAGGATAACTTAAAACAGCTTATTAACGTTATATGAGGTAGTTTATTTTATCTTCAAACTTTATTAAAGCTTTTATAACTTTTATTAAAGTAAGATTGAAAACTAATTTAGCTATGTTTTCAATCGAACTTAAATCTGTCTATCTTTTTATAAATATAATAAAGGAAAAAAGGAAAAAAGGAAAAAAGCTAGAAGGGTTAGATTTGCTAGTTGGATTGGTAGGATTATTAAAGTGATTATCTTTAAATAATATTCAAATCTTTTCGTTTCTAAATGGGTTCTGAAGTTCTTTATAGTTTTCATTAAAATGAAAAAAAAGAATAAAAGACGTAAAGCATTAAATAGGATATTAAACTCTTATAGATTTATCCTCACCATTTGAAGGTTAAAATAACCTTATAATTTTCTATGAGTATGAGTTAATTTTAAATAAACTCAGAATCTGAATGGTTTGCATTTTAAATCTTTTTTTGAAAATAAAGATTCAGATCTTAATTTCAGTTAAGACAAAAATTATTTCGTTAGCTTTAGCAAAATAATTATTAAATAGTAAAGTATTTAAATAAATAGGATGCTATGCTTGATTCTTAATAAAATAGATAACTGAACTTTATTACAATTAGTTGCTTGATAAAGTTTTTTAAATGAGATTATTTATAAAATTGTGAAAAAAATTTATTTTTAATGAATTTAAGAATTTTAAATTCTTTCATTTCCTGGAAATTTCGTCAATTTTTCTTAATATCTCCGACTGCAAGGTTTCTATATCAATTTTCATAATCTTGAATATTTGGTTCGGTGGTTCGTTCACAAAAGCGAATAAAAAGTTACCTTTTTTTTTCATTTAAGTGATACTACTACATTGCAATGGAATCTCACTATTTATTCATTCGAAAGTTTGTTTTTTATAAATTATATTGGAATAATTTTTTTACGAATCACGTCCTCCCAATATTATTAAAGGATCTAACCATATTGTAGTTTCATAAAGAGCTTCTGGCATGATCAGAGAGACTTCTTATCAATAATCTTCTTCAATACTATACTTTAGTATTAGATTAGTAGCTTGGTTTTTCAGTTTTTTTCCGCCAAAAGAATAAATATTCTATTCTTTACTATCTTTAATTAGAATAGAGCAACTTAACTAGAAAGGAAGTTCTGAAAAAAATGTTCAATTTTCGTTTTATCTCAACTTCAGTTTTTCACATTATTTTAATTTTTCTTTTCCGTTCCATCCTCCAACTACTCATAGGCAGTCTTTACCTGAAGTTATTCCTATGTCATCTTTTTCTTGATTAAGATCAGCTAATTTATTACAATTTCCATTCAAATCAACTTGTAAAGTCGTTCTTATTAATTAACTTTAATATTTTCCTCCTACTATATAAAACTTATCTTAGTACTAAATACTTCTATGAAATTATGGAACTTCACAGTTTATTTATATTAATTTATACTCTTCGGTATCAACATTAAACAGATGTAAATCATTACGACATCCTTTAAACCTGTGTATAAAGTTCTAATTTTAAGATATTTTTATGTTTTTATTTTCTTAGAGCTACAAATGTTTTGTCTGAGAATAAATGTCTTAATAGCTTTCTTATTATTATCCTCCTTAACTTTCTCCTTAATTTTATGATTCCATAGCTTTATTTAAAATTTTCAAAAATTATTGGAATTTTTCTTCTATTTCTTTCATTTCTTTTAACATCTTATCTTTTTACCCTTCAATACTCTTCAAATCTAAGTTTCCTTCAATATCACTAAAGTTCTGTATTTATTATCGCTTTTTCAGTTCATTTAATATGTACTCTAATAACGAAGTTTTTTCGTTTAGATTATTAATTGAATGCGAAAGACTGAGTAGGGTTTTATAACAACTTGCGAAAAGGGATTGATTTAAAAGGTTGATTAACTGTTGTGAAAACTAAACTTGTTGTGAAGATAGTTGTTAGTATACTTACTTTAGTTCTGATTTTAAGTTTTTAAGTTTAGAGACTAAAGTTTCTAACTTTGAAACCCTTAGTTCCTAGTTTTGAAGTTCATTATAGATATTTTCATTCACAGGTAAGTTTCTTGGGTTTACTTTAGAGATAATTTAACATCCAGGGAAAGGACATTGATTGAGTTTTAATTTGAGATACTGTTAAAATATACAAATGGAGCAGATAGAGTGAGAAGGATTACAAGAAAGCGATAGAGGGATTTTTTCTACAGTATCGAAATAACTTTAACACGATATACACTTCATAGGAGCCTACATTTTTATAATATCACTTTACAAAATTTAGGGTATTAAAGTAAGTGAAATAAAGAATCATAAAAGAGAGACTACTAATTAGATAAAAACAGGTTAAGATCGTGCTTTTATATCAAAACCAGAATTATTTATTTATATTTTTGCTTAAGTTATACCTTTAAAAAACTTCTCTCTCCAATTTTAACTGGTAAAATGGAATAAAAAATTACCTGGGATTATTACTATCAAATATAGAATGTGATGAAATAGTTTTATAAGCAAAATTAAGAAAAAGGAAGAAAGAAGCTTAAATCTAGAGTATATAAGAATTGAATCTAACAGTATTTTAAATTGAAAGCGATTAAGAATTTTTAGTTCAAAGTAGATTAAATCAAAGGAAATGAAAGTTAATTTTAGAATGCTTTAAAGTCTTTCGTGCTTAGCTTAAAAAGATCTAAAATCTTTAAAGTTAATATTTCTGTCTATGCTACTAGATAAAATTTCCTCGAAAGTAAATAGATATAAATTGAATAATAATCAAAGAGGGATTAAAAGTTATGATACTGTTTATCTAATTAATGAACTACAATGGATTTGTACTCGATCTAGTTTAAATGAACTAAAAAAGGAAATTAGTTGGTAAAATAGTTTAAAGCAAGCTTTTCAGAAAGTTTGAGATAAAAAATTTTAAAAGAAAAAGGTAATCTTTCAGAATAAATAAATCCTAGATCTTATATATAATAAAGCTTAGATTTCGCAAAATTTTTTTCACTTTTATAAAAGAAAAAATAAGAAAAATGCCCTCTAAAGAACTTCAATTTCATATCGAGATAAATGTAAATATAAGCTTATATAAAACGTTATTTATGTAAGGCTAAAAATCCTTAATAAAACAGACTAAAAGTAATCAAATTAAATTCACAAGAATAAAGGTAAATTTTATAACCTAACTAATTTAAAAATAATAGATACGTAAAAATAAACTAATGAGGGAGTTGTGCTTAATAATAAAATTATTCATAGTCACTTTATCTTATTGATAGGGAATTGGATTTGGCAAAAATGCTTTCTTTTAATAACTGAAAATCATTGCTAGTGTAGATAAACACGAAAATAAAAATCAAGAATTTATAGATAAACCCAAGAAACTTACCTGTGAATGAAAATATCTATAATGAACTTCAAAACTAGGAACTAAGGGTTTCAAAGTTAGAAACTTTAGTCTCTAAACTTAAAAACTTAAAATCAGAACTAAAGTAAGTATACTAACAACTATCTTCACAACAAGTTTAGTTTTCACAACAGTTAATCAACCTTTTAAATCAATCCCTTTTCGCAAGTTGTTATAAAACCCTACTCAGTCTTTCGCATTCAATTAATAATCTAAACGAAAAAACTTCGTTATTAGAGTACATTTTAAATGAACTGAAAAAGCGATAATAAATACAGAACTTTAGTGATATTGAAGGAAACTTAGATTTGAAGAGTATTGAAGGGTAAAAAGATAATGTTAAAAGAAATGAAAGAAATAGAAGAAAAATTCCAATAATTTTTGAAAATTTTAAATAAAGCTATGGAATCATAAAATTAAGGAGAAAGTTAAGGAGGATAATAATAAGAAAGCTATTAAGATATTTATTCTCAGACAAAAGCATTTGTAGCTCTAAGAAAATAAAGAACTCATAAATTTGCAAAACCAACTAACAATATACATTTATTCTTCAGATATAATGATTATCTGTCTTATAATAACTTAATAGCTTTTTTTTTAATTTTTAAATGAAGAGAGAATGTATTTCTTTAGCAATTAATTTTAAATTCTTTCTTAGAAATTGCCTATCTTAAAGCATACTCTTTATATAATATCTGAAACTTCTAGTTTCAAAATCATTTTTTTATTCTATATAAACTTCAACTTGATTTTTATCTTTATTTTCATTTATTTCTATCTGAGAAATGTCCTCTTAAAAAAATCAATGCATTTTCTTCTAAAATCTTTATAATCAATAAAAGCCTAATAAATGAAAAAATATATCCATTTTTAGTTTGAAAAGAAGACAAGCTTTAGGCAAAATTTTCAAGAAAATGACCATAAAATTTTTGAGAAAAAGGAAAATTGTAATGAAAGAACAAATCTAACACCTAGTGTCAATTAAAAAAATAAAAAAAGGAAATAAATGAATGAAAGAATATACTAAAATGCAGGTTATCTATTAATGAAATTTTCTATATAAACAAGATACTTAGATCTATTTAGAAAAATTAATTAGTAGAAAGAGCATAGACAAAGATAATTAAATTAATTTTAAATCATAAAAGGCATAATGATGGCTCATTTTTAAAGCTAATAAATATTCTTTGCTATAATTAATATAATAAACATTTAAGCTTAAAATGACACTGAAAAAGAAAGAGAAACATTTTAAAGGAAAAATAAAAAGGGAAAAAAATCGAATTTATATTTAAGGGACTAAATACATTTTAAAGGCTTATTATAACTATTTTTTAATCTAATTTTTATTTTTCGTTTAGTTAAAGAAATCTAAATTACACTCAAAATTACAGAATGAAAGTTAATAATTCTAAGGTACTGAATAAAAGAGAATATTTAACTTTAATACTAAGGCATATTATAACATTGCTAATGATATATATTCCTTATTTACTTGATATGCTTTTAGGTTTAAATTGTTAGTTTCTTTTTTATAATAAATGTCAAACTTGTTCAATTGCATTTCTTGTAAGAATTAGTTTGATTCTTAAGAAAGAATTCCTCTGACACTTCCTTGTTATTCTGAGCATACAGTCTGTACTAATTGTGTTTTTGAATAGTATTTAAAAGAGAAACTAAACAAATGTCCTTGGCCTTTATGTCTATAGATATCTAAAATTAATCCTAGAGATTTACCAAAGAATGACAATGTTCTAAAGTAACTTTAGGATAAAAAATCATAAATTTAAGCTACAGAAGAGTAAATTAAATTTATAAAGGAACAAAGAGATTAATGCTTAAGTTTCCTAAAGGTTATAACAAAAAAGAAGATCATCATCATTTAGAAAGTTTATAATATAATGCAAGAAATTTTATTCAAGAACAGCAATCAAATTATTAATGATCTTAAATAAAGAATCAGTACGTTCAATACAAATCTTTGCTGGTTAGAATACTAGCTCAATTAACTCAACTAAAATAACTTTTTTCAATAAATTTTCCGAAATGAAAATAAAGAAGAAACAAAATAAGAGCTTGGGATTCTTTTTATTAATGGAAGTATAGCAAATAGAATATTAGAAGAATATTAAGATAATATGTAGCAAATGAAGTAGCTACTATATTCGTTTATTAATGAAAAAATATAACTAAGAAACTATAAGGAATAATTACCTTCAACATAACTTAGTAATATAATTTAAAATGTTAAATGAGATTAATAAGAGAAGCAAAGTAACTATATACATCGATTTTTAGAAGGAAAAAATCTACATTTGTTTGATATTTAAAGTGAATAGTATAAACTGGTATAAATACAAACTGAAGTTTTAAATTATAGTAGAAGCATTGAATACTAGGATAAAATTTATTTAGTTGGAGGATAAAATTAAAATTTATTCACTGTTAAGACTGTATGATAAATAGATTATAATGGTTAATGTGAATAATTGCCCGATTTAAATTAAGAGAGAAATAGAATGGGAATTGTTGCAATAAAAAATCATATTTATGTTATTGGAGGAAATTTTAAACAAATTCGTTTAAAATCAGGAGAAAAATTAGAACTAAAATGAGGTTAAACTTGAAATTTTATTTCAGATTTACCATATGAAATATGTGGTGGAACATGTACTTCTGACAGTTTGTAAGAAAACATTTTTTTATTAGGTGGTTAGAATATCTAGTTAAAAGCGATCAAATCTATATTTAAATACAAAATATAAAATGATACATGAGAATAAATGGATTTCGAACTTCCTGAGCCACTTTATTAGTTTGGAATAATAAATGAACCTTTAATTATTTTCGGAGGATTTCATGATTTGCAATGTTCAAATAAAATCTACAAAAGAGATATTTAAAATTGAAAAGAAGGAGAACTTCCAGAATAGTTATATAGCAACTTTTCTATCAAAATAAAAGGAAAATTTATATATGCATGAATGGGATAATAAAACTTGGATATCTGGTATTTAGTAAAAATAGACATAAATGAGTTGACATCAGATATTTTAGTGAAAGTGAGAAAATGAACTTTCAAATTCGAATCTTTAAAATTAAATTAATATCAATATAATCTAATAGTTACATGTCTATTAATATCTTTATCACTATATAGAGAATAATTATAACTCAATGCTTTTTAATAGTAACTTGTTAACTTAATAAAATAAGAAAAAAAATCAAAAAAGGCTATCAAAAAGAATCTATCTTAATAATAAGATAATGCTTAATAAATAAATTTTATATAGTTTTTTCTATTTATTTTTGCTGGAATAATTTAGCTAAAATCATTTTATTCTTAAATAAAAATAGACATCTTTTTCTTATTTTGTTCTTTGCTTTAATTATTTAAAAGAAATTTTATCTCAAATATTTTACAAGATAATTCTTTATTTTCTTAATTTATGAATATTAGACTTCTCGCTATTTTCTTGATTCATAAATTAAAAACTTTCACTGATCTCTTAGAAAAATAATTCCTTTTCTTTAATAATATAAATGCTTTATATCTTCAAATTCAACTCTATGTTTCTAAATTTGGTAAGCTTTCTTTTAGTTTTATCATTTAGAATTTCTATTATTTTATAGAAGTTTATCCTCTATTATTTTGCTTTGTGATATATTGACGAAATAAAAAAATATTTATTTATATTAAGGATTTTTTATTTCGTTTATCTATAGAAATGATAATCTTCCTAAGTTCTTTACTGGTAAAAAAGATTTGAATGTAAACTTCTGCCTAAAAGTATTTGACCACACATTTTTTATTATTTACTAGGAATATAATCTTACGAAATCTCACTATTTTTTTATCAATACTTATCTGAAGTTAATCTATTTTTGCGTTGAAAAACCTAGAAAATTTACTATGTCAATTCTCCTAATTCGCATAAAAATGAGAACTCATAGAACAAAATTATGAGTAATTCTTTCTGCTATAAGTTTCATTTTTTTTTGAATTGAAGGGAAATTAATTAAATAATTAATTGGTCTAACAATTCATATAGTTTAAGACTTCTTTATAGATTAGCTTTTTATTTTTGCTATATTTATTCTATATATGACTATTTTAAAGTTGTAAATATCACTTGAATATATAGATTTATTCATATATATTCGATTTAGCTAGATTTGATTTATGCTGAACTCAATCTTAAATCTTTGTTATTTCATTTCGATTTTTCCTAAATTTTTTGAGTAAAATTTGCTTGCTTTCTTGAGTAACTTTTTTCAACTTAATTTTTAAGAAATTATTCTAGCTTCTTCGAATTACGATTTATAGAAGATAGATGAATTTGATAACTTATCAAGACATTTGGAGTAAAAGTGCTTGTATATTAGAATTGCTCAAAGAAGCCTTTTTTAATTTCTTTAATCATATCCTTTCTTTAGATTGATTTCCTTTCAATGAGATTTTATATAAATTTTAGTCCAAAAACTCGAATTTTCTCTGTAATTAAATTTCTTTGAACATAGTTGTGAGAAAAAATTCTAAATTTTAGATATTTACAACTTTGATATCTTTTTGTTAATGATACCAAAATCTTATTTAATCTTTCATCTTTTGGAATAAAGACAAATAATAATTTCCATTTATTTAATTAAAATCAAGCTATATCCTGTCTTTATTAATCTCTTTCCTTTTCTTTTATGTTTCTATTTTCCCTAAAGATGAGAAAGGAATCTTTTTTAAACCAATATATAATTATCTTTCCAGAAATTTTACCTGTATTTTAACTTTAATCTCCAATAATTATTTTTTCAGTGTATTCACTTTTTTTATTCTCCTAAAAATGAGATATAAAGAAAGAGAAATATAGTTATATTTATTCCTTTATATTCTATTATAAGATAAACCTATTTTACTATTACTCTACAAAAATATAGTGAATATTCATTCTCAGCATCAATTTATGCTTGAAACTAAAAATAATTTTTTGCGCTTTTTTGAACTTTTTTAAACACACTAGAGTAGAATTATCATGTTTGATCATTCAAACGAATCTTCCTTTTTTAATTCCTTTATATTGCTTCAAATATTAAAGTTCTTTGAAACTACTATCTTTTAATGCTAGACGCAGATAAATTTAAATGAAAAATCCTAGTCTGATTAACTTTAAGTAGATAGACTGCAATATCTCGTTTAAGGATGAAAATGCTTTTAAAAAGGAGTTTTGGAAAAATAAATGAGACATGCGAAACTTTTTCACTTGAAGGTTGATAATTTTTTTTGTCTTTTAGCAAAGCAAAAAGTTTAGAAATATAGTTACTCGAAATTAAAAATCAGGAAAAAGTTCTTGGATATAATTAAGATTTCATTCTATTAAAGCAAATTTTAAATTTATAGTTAGGTAAGTTTGAGAATATTAATTTAGCCTATTCAAGGAATTTGATTTTGTAAACATGCAAAAATAGAAAGTCCATTAGCATGAGTTTTAATCATTATTTAAGTACTTTATAGCTAGAACTATTATAAAGACGGCGATTTATAATAATTTGAAATAATAATAATGAACTTAAAGTTAAAAGTCTTGCAATACCTGGAATCTCAACCAGTTTCTTGCTGCCATTTTTTTAACGTGGATGGATACCACGACCAAGTTTTTTACGTGGGAGGTAACCACTAAAAATCTTCCGAGTTTCCAGCAAATATTTTTCTTTTATAGACTCCGGCTTCAGTAATTCATAGCCTATTAAGAGTCTTTCACGTTCTTAATTGTTCTTTTAATTATATTTATTTTCAGCCACCACAATTTTTCAATAAATATCATCTTGACTTGCAATACCAACATTGTTTGGTTTATCTTTTCAAAGGTTTTTTCTAAAATACTTTTTTTTCAAGCTGATTTATTCTTTTTATTAAATCTTATTCAATATTTTCATTTTTCTGTTTTTCTGCAACATCTTTTTAAATTAATTCCTTTTCAATGATCATGTCTTGATTTTGTTTAAGGTTCGTTTGAGACTATTAGTATAATTATTATTCCATTACTAAATTATTCTGGATTAACTGACGTCTAATTATTAACAATTCATTATTTTGATCATCTATGAAGTTCATTAATTCTCTGATTTTTTCTCCTTAGTTGTAAATTATTTCTTGATACTCAGAAATTTTATTTTTCATTTAATCGAGCTATAAAAAAGTTCTGAATTCTCTCCAATCTTACCTGGATTCTTCTAAGCTGTTCCTATCATAATTTTACCTTCTGATGAGGAGTTCGATTTCTCTTCTAGTTTTTGTTATTTAAGTAATTGTTTCGCCACTTTCCTTTTTGCGTTTCTAGTTAAGTTTTTGGAAAGGCGAATAGATTGTTCCATTTTTTTAATCTATATTAACTTCTTTAGTATAATTTGAAATAAATAAAAGCTATTTTATTAGGATAAAACCATTTAATTAAAACCTTACTATTAACTAGCTCCTCTTTTCACATATACTATAATTGAACTTACTATTAATATTTAAATTTTTTTGTTATATCATAATTTAAAAATTATTAAGCTACTAGCATTTCAATATGTTCTGGTATTATATCAATATATTTATATTAGCAATATTTTAAGCTATATAATAGCTAAATCATTTCTAAATCGTCAAAGGGGTGATATTTATTTTTTTAACTTATAGCCTTTTATATCTAAATTCTCGTTTAAGTTAATGATCAATTTACTTCTGTTCGTAAATTTAGATTCCAATTCAGTATTAAAAGATCTACCATCTCTTTCTACTATCGATATTTATACTTAAGTTTGAAAAATTTCATTTTTTACCTTCTTTTTTTTTGATCCTAAGAAAATTACTCTTTTAACTATTAAATCTTGCTTGATTATTAATTTTTTAGTTATTTATTCACTTATCTTTGATTAAGAATTTCAATCAGTTATAATTTAAATTAATACTTATATAAGAACTTTAAGCTTAAAAAAGAGTTTGATTATATTGGATTTCAAGGAGATTACAAATTCTTAAATTTACGAATTTTTCATTCATTTCATTTCTTAAATTTTGGGATATTTAAAATCGCTACTTTAGATTAGTTTCATTAACGGTAGAAATCTAATTAAAGTACTTAGCTGAAGGTATTAATGAATTTAAGCTTTTTAAGTGAGTTACAAAAGCTTTATTTATCTCAGCTTGCTTTTGATTGAATTTAAGGATATTTTTAAAATGCATAAGATGTGCGGTTTCATAAATTAATCTAACCACTTTTATAAGCTTTTCAAGGAGTCATTTGATACAAGATTTCTTTTTTATTGATTCTTATATCATCTTAGGCTAGATTGCTTACTTAGGAGTAAGATATCTTTTTTTAATTTCTATCTGATAGAATCATAATCTTCTGTTGTTTAGTTTGCCGACTATCAAACCTAGCATTTATCAAATTATGAGGAGAACTTTAAATTTTTGCCTAGATATTCTTATATCTCTCTGATAAGTTTCTATGTCTTACTTAACTTCGTAAATCAGTTTCCAACAAGATAATATCAGATCAATAACTATACCTTTATTTTCGATTGAAGTCTAACCTACTTTAAAAAAGTACTAAGCTATTTTCCTTTATAGATTTGACATAGCATAGATTTGCTTAGCATAACACCATTTGTCTATTTGCCAATAAGTATAACATCTGGATATAATAGCGTTAGCTTTATCTAAATACTAGCAATTATTATCTCTAGCGAACATATAAAATTCACTATTTTGTACTATCAACCTTTGACCCTAATCCTGGATTACCCTCAAAAGCGCTTAATATCTAAAATACATACTAAAGATAAGTTTCTGATTCTAATAAATTAAGCTGAACTATAGTTAGCACACTTTGCTTTCTAAAAAGAATCTTAACTTAGTTTACAGAAGAATAATGCTAACACAAGATTAATCTTATAAGACAGAAAAGTATAAGAATCCTAGTACTTTAAAGAAGCTATTTTATAGGAACTAACTCGATAGTGAAGAGAAATCGCATTCCATATTTCTTAATAATTAACATTTTATTCAGTTACTAAGAGTCTAGCTATGCTTAGTAAAAAAGAAAATAAACGAATACTCTAAATGTGTAATATTTAAGTGCATCTAAGAATTTTGACTAAGAATAGAATACTCTTAGCAGATATTAGAGAAAGTGCTTCTAAAAATTAAAGAAACTATAGTATAAATGAAGAAAGCTATCTTTAGGAAATAGTCCAGTATTTCATAAAATTTAATTTTATACTAAAGAGAAGGATTGTTTAAAAATAGCTACTAATTAAGGATTTAAGCAAATAACTAGGAAAAATTTTGATGGACGAGAAAAGCTAAATAAATGAGAAAAATATCTTAAATGATGGTACTATTTTTATTAATTAGAAAAAAATTAATTTAAGAGAAGAGAGGTGAAAAAATTAGAAGCTAAGAGAGAGAATAAAAAAATTTACTTAGTACAATTTTAAAATTTTATATTTATTAGATTGAAATAAAACAATAGGAACTAAGGATACAGTTGAAGTGAAAGTTAGATTACACGAATCAAAAATATTTAGAATCAAACTGCACTAAACATAAATCTAACTTTCACATATCTGAAAATTGAAAAAATTGCTCATTTGATCAGCATTAAAAAAAGAAACATAAACTAATTTAGATTGAAATAAAATAAAAAATCCACTAACTATGAAAACAATGATCAAAAGATTAAATGTTTTTGTTTGTAGGCGAATAAGAAAAAAAATTTCAAAAGTTTTGTAGATAAAAGTGAAGGCACTTACATATAGACTTATAAACTTAACTAAAACATAAAGTGAAACAGAATGAATGCATTTGAAACCTTTATATTATTGGAGGATTTATATGCGAAAGTTAAATAAATCTTACGAAAAGTTCACAATTGCATAAGTATAAAATAATTTATTTCATACATGTGATTTAAAGTAAAATGAAATACACATCCGTGGATAAGCTAAAGGAAAATATTTAGCCATCAAGAGAAAAATATAATAAATAAGTCTATCAAAATTATAAAATATTCAAATTAAAAGTCCTTATCCTTATTCTAGATATTCGATTTTATTATCTAAAATTTTATAAATATAGTAAAATATAAAGACAGCATGATTTTCTGAATTTACCTTAAATTCTAAGTTTAAAAATTTTATAAAATTATTTTCAGTGGATCTTCTGAAAAATTATATCTAATTCAAGAGTTAAGATATATACACCATTTCAAAATCTCCAAAATCATTTAAAATAAGATAACCAAACCGAATTTTTATGTTCTTAATTTTTGGATATTCTATAAAAATACTCACAACTATCTTATGTTGAAATACTATTTTTTAGTTTTACAATTTCATGATACCAAAAAATCTTAGTGCACATTTAAGGGACGGAACATTTCGATTTTTACTGGGTAGTTAATTTTAATTTTTTAAACTAAAAATAATTTTTTATTAATGAGTATGAATTAAAATCTTAAAGGGATAACTTAAATTTCTTATTATCCTACTTAAATAAGTAAATTAAAGGCTTTTTTTTCATATAATTTTGTTCAACAATACTAAACTATCTAATTTATTTACTATTCATCACTTTTATCTAACCTCTTAGAATTCCTTGCTTAAATATAATTTTGATTTATTTTAAAATCTTAAATAATTTAAAATTTTGCTAATTAGTATGGAATAACCAATAAAAGGTTTTGCATTATCACCTTCATAAGAATCAGCCAAACCTCCTTTTATTTCTTTGTTATTTAAAGAAAATCCAGAGTAGAAAATTTTAATCATCATTAAATCATTTTCCATTCGATATTCTTGCCTTTTGTTATTTCTATTTTAGTTCCACTTTATTTTCTATTTTTCAGTCGAATTAAAAGTTTCTCAATTGATAAGAATGAAGCACTAATTCTTTAACTAGCTATGATTTAATTTTCTTAGCTTACTATTAAATAACTTTTTGAGGCTTTCTATTTAGTCTAAAATTTATTATCTAGCATCAATAAGGTTTCTATACAAGCTTATTAAATTAAAGCCTTTAGTTTTATAATGTAACTATGCTTTATAAATAGATTAAGAAATTACTCCTTTTCATTTATTTCAGTTCATTGCTTAAAAAACAATTTCCTGTTTGAGCAAAGAAATTAGAGTTTCTTAAGGTATGCTGTTTACTTCAATAACTACAGGGTTTTTAGTGATAGCAAATCAATCTTTTCTAAAAAGCTTAGAAAATAAGAAATCTAGAGCTTTATGATTGCCGAGATTTTTTAAGTAGCCAAGTTAAAACTAAAATCATGCAAATATATGGAAAGAGACTAATAGTCGCTCTTATATTAATACCATGAATAGAGGAAAATAAATAGAATGTGTTACTAGAATCAACTAATGACGAAGAATAGTAAAGTTTATTAAATTATTTAACCAATAGTTTCATGAACAAGAAAAGGTAGGTTCATACATTCTCCCCAGATATCCAATTTTTTCGTTTATGGCTCTATTTATAATTTTGCTTTCTATTCTTCCTCCACTAAAAATTATCCCTACAGCATTTTTTATTTCCAAGGATTTTAAAACAATTACAAGTTTTATTTTTATAAATCATTTAAATAAAAAACGCATAACGATAATTTTCGTTATCATATGGTATAATTATAACCAGTTCAATAAATCAATCATAATATCACTTTATACCAGATTATTAATAATTTGATTCGTTATTTTTACTTAAATTCTAGTCTTTTTATATACTTCTACCTGATCCTCTAAAAATTCCCCGTTATTAAAGAAATTTTTTTTAACTTCTTCATCTCTTGTACTACCCAAAGTTCATCTAATTAAGCTTTGTATTCGTATTTTATCTGAGAGTTATGAGTTTGTTTTCTTAAAGCTTAACTAAAATAAAAAGTGACATGTCTTCCTTAATATAATCACCAATATTTGTAAAAGCTATTAGGTATTGAAAACTTAGGAAAAGGTTCAAGCTTTGATAAGCAAATCAAACTTAAATAGAAAATCTTGAAATTTATCTCTTCCAAACATTTTCGCTTAATTAGTAAATTTTGCTCCTAAAGTCTTTATGATCTGGTAGTTAGGAAGCACATAACTATAAATTAAGAAACTAAACTTAAAAAGCAGAAGGATAGTTGTAACTTAATTTTAGAACAATCGTAATTTCAATTTTTTTGGGATAAAGTTAGACTCAAAATTGAGAACGAATAATAGCTCTAAGCTTTTATTTTGTTTATTAGACGAAACTCAATAATTATCTTTAGCTTCTTTTAAAAAATGAAAAAAAAGCTAATAAGCATAACTCAATCTGATTTCATTGAAAGAATGAAGTTAAGTCTGTCTAGCAAATGATATATATTACTTAGCTTGCTAGTTAAACTATAAAAGCTTCCATTCGTGTAACCATAAATTCTTAATAACAGATTGAAGAATAATTAGCTATAATGAAAGGTTTTATAACTAAGGAATAACTAGAACTATAAATAAAGGTTTTTAAAATAAATAGGAAGGACTTAGTAGATTCTTAAGTTTAGAGTCAAAATGAGTATTTTTGTGTCTTTCGTTTTTATTTTTATTACAGCTAGAAATTTAACTCTGCTAGTATTAAAACCGAGAGTAAAAATTGTTAATTCTTTGGAAACAATTGGACTACTTTATTCAATGAAAGAAAATCTAATAACCCCTGTTTTTAATAAAGGGTTAAGGAAAAGTTTTGATTGCTGGATCAGTTTTTAAATTACACTAAAATGACTTTGTTCTTGATCGAAAATAGATTGAATTTAAAATCTATTAAAAATTGGATTTTAGGATATTATTATGATTGCTTTAAATAAATATATCAAAAGAAATAAAAAAAACAAAAAGCTAGTAATTTGAGTATCAACTATATAATCTATTTGTCTAGCAATTATTATTATTTTATAGGAGAAAGATTATAACCAAAAAATTAGTTTTAAAGTGATTAAAAAAAGTCTGAGACTATTCAATAGAATTTTGAAAGTTTTAATTTAGAAGGAAAATTAAAGAAAAAGTTTCGCTAAAAAAGAAGAAGAAATCGTTTTATATATTTAAAAATTAAATTAAGCCGAAAGGCGAATGGTGATTTTAATGATTAATTTATTAATTGTGCAAATTGAAAATAATTTTATTACAAAGAAATTTAATATTTATTTTTTTATTTTATTCTAATGAATAAATTTAAAAGATAATAGCTGGATTGAAATTTATATTATATGCTTAATGAAACTAAGGTTTAGTTTCAAAAAATAATAAAAAATATAAATAAATAAATAAATTTGATTATAGAGCGCGTAGCACCTCGTTGGTGTGCAGCTCTTTAATAAATGTTTCAATACATGTCTATTTCTTCAAGTAAGCCTTCAGGCAATAAAAATTCTTCTTTTATTAGTTCCATATCTTCATTATTTTCTTCTTCATTATCTCTTGTTCTTCTGTCTTCTATTTATCTACTTTTTATTGATTCTTTGTTACAAGCGTCCATTATTTTTTTTACATACTTTGCTAATTTTCGTTTCTAATTATTTTCTTCTTAATCAAGCTTTTATAAACCATAAAAATTATCCTTTTCCTGCTCTATAATATTTTCCTATTTCTTTTTTCATTCAATTTTCTTTTCTAAGTATCCTTTTTTTATTTTTTCTAATATGTTTTTGATATAATCTTTTATTATCAAGTCAGTTTTAGCTCTTTTTTACTCTTCTTAGGTTCTAATGAATTTTTCGAATTTTGCCGTGCCTCATATTATATCAAATAGTTTCATTCCTTGTCTTTCTACTCCTATTGTTCTTAACTTTCTAATACATATTTATCTATTTTCTTTGTATTCTGAGAATTTTTTTATGATATGTCTTTAGTTTTCTCTTGCATCGTTACAGAAAGGGCATTTGCTTGTTGCAACTAGGTGTCTTTCTTTTAAGCAATCCTGGCTCCCATTACATCTCGCTCTTATTCTAAATATGTAGCATATTTCTTCTTTTCTATTTTTATTGTATCTCAGGTAGTTGGGTGGTCCTACTACATATTCATCAAATCATGTTTTTCTATACTGTAGAGTTGCTATCATTTACTCCATTCTTTCTCTATCTTCTACGTATACTCTATGTTCTCAAATTGCACGATTAATGTTTTTCTTCCCTTTTTGATTATTATTACCATCATCTATAAATATATTTTTGTCTTCAATTTTTAATTCTAATTTTATTGTCGTGCAGTATTGTTCAAAAATAAAGTTCTCTTCTTTACTTAGGTCGAACATTAATCCATCTACTGTTTTTCCTTAGTTACCTATTAGTCTGCCTCTTAATCTCAGCGTTTTCTGCCATAGGTAATGTTTAAATTTCGTAAACTGTAACTCGTATTCTAGCATCTCATTTTACACTTAGAAAGGGGCATCTATGATTGCTCGTAAAGATTTTCTCTATGTTATTTCTAATTGTTCCATCACTTATTTTCCAACAAATTATTCACAATATGGGATAACTTCTGTCCCATAGCTGAATACTGAGCTTACGAACGTTTTTATCATTATTCCTGCATTATATGGTGTTAATCCCTTATTCATTGTTATTTTACCCAGTATTCATGTTTACATCTTTTATGCTGCTTCTAGTCTGTTCTCCATGTGTTTTTCAAAGCTGATGGTCTCTTCTATTATATGCCCTAGGTACTAAAAGGACGTATAATAAATAAATGAATACGATTATAGAGTGCGTAGCATATAGTTGGTGTGCAGCTCTTTCAATATTTATATTGAAAAGAAGAGTTCTCATACTTCTTATTTTCATTCTATTCATCCAATGATTCACATCAACTTCTCCTATCGAGGAATCTACTTATTAAAGATTATTCTCGAATTTTGAGCAAAATGCTACAGGATTCTTGAATAAGGCCCAAATAAGAATTAGTAGTTAAATCATTAGAAGTTCACCAGTCAAACGTTCGTGCTGCTAGCTAGAACCCTTGGGTAAGTTAGGCATGTCTCAACGGAGCTTATCCACCCTTCCCCGTGGTGGCATCTAGTGCGAGATTACTCGCAATGCAGTATACACTGCGCCAGATTACCTACTAGTTCTTCCAACCGCAGCCGACATCCATATATTTTATTAATAAAAGCATTTTTACTTTCATTTCTAAAACCTTTAAATATCTGAAATTTTATATTTTCTATCCTAGAAAATTATAAAAATAATTATAGCGAGTCGACTTTTAATAAGTTCTCTTTTGTTTTTTCTTTATATTTATTTAGCTAAAATTACTCGTCATTCAATATACATTTTTAAAATGAGACTTTGTCTTATCTTCTACTTCTAGAAATTTATTTTCATTTTCGCTTTAAAAATTCTTCTAGTCCTGCTTGCATTTTTATTTTTAAATACTGATATAAATAAATAAATAAATTTGATTATAGAGCGCGTAGCACTCTCGTTGGTGCGCAGCTCTTTAAAAAAAGTTTCATACTGACAAGAATGTTTGTTACTGATAAAATTATCAGATACTGGTAGACCTTGTTCAATACTGGTATAATTATTCAGTACTGATAAAAATGTTCAATATTGATATAATTTTAGAATACTCGTAATCTTTAGTACTTGCTGGAGGTTCAAGGACATGGCAGGATTGTGTCTCATTGTATCACCAAAGCAGAGGAAGACATAAAGTCGATTATGGGTACTTAACTTCCCCAACCTCTGATGAAGACGACCTTGTTGTTCACCTTGAACAACTATGGCGGTTTTAAAATATATTGATATTATAAAAATACTTAAATATATGCATAATAATCTTTACTCTTTTTCTGGGTATTTTAACCTCGAATTTCCTTTATTGATTTGTACAGTCCTCTTCACTACATTCTTCTCTTCTGCTCAGGTTCTGGATAGGATTTTTATTTTTTCATTTGCATCTTTCCTTGAAAAATAAAGTATATTTTTCTAAATTATTATATTCTATATTTTTTAAACAGGAGGAGCAATTCTCCAACTGAAATTAACTTAAAGTCAAGTACAGATGTACTTCAGGAGCAACAAACTGAGATCCTGACAAAAGCCTAGCAGGAAAGAACTGGAGGCATTGAGTAACGGCTGATAAAAGATGCCAGACATTAGGTCTTTTAGTGCATCACTCAGGCCATGACCTATTAAATAGCTGCGCACCATCGAAAATGCTACATGCTCTATAGTCCAATTTATTTATAGCTTTCAGAAAATGGATAAAGAGAACTAGTCAGCTAAGTAGGTAATCCGCGCAGAATGCATTACGAGTACTCTTGTAGTAGATGTCACCACGGAGGAAAATGGAAATGCTCTTTATGTGAGAAGCCATAGTTATTATAGGTTGTCTCTAGTGGTACGAGAAGCTGATTAGTGTTTCAGTATCAACAATTGAAAAAATGGGCAGGTCTAAGAGTTCTCCAGTCTTATATGTCACTTATCCAAGCGTGAACTAGAAAATTTCTAGAAGCATAATTGAGACAATTCAGTTGTGATATTTAGCACAAGAATTAGAATTGGCTATATTTTCTCCTAACTCTATCATACAGAAAGAACTTCAAGAATTTAAAAAAGGAAATAATCAATTTTGATTTAAAAACTGAGTAAAAAAGTTATTATCCAAACAACGAAAAATAAATCAAGACATTGGGGATCAAGTATTTCAAGAGCTAAAGTAGTGGTTATCCTAGCAATGGTAGTACCATTTTAATACATTTTATATTTATATTTTTCTTTCTAGTAAGCTTCTCTCTTGTCAATATGCTTTTACTTTTTTTGAAATAATTAAAAATTCAATATAAATGTTTTTTGATCCTACTACAGTAGCATTTCTTTAAATTTGGCTTAGCTAGTATTTCTGAATGTATAAAGATAGTATTTTTTCTGGTTTCATTTTATCTTCAATTTCCTTTTTTCTCATTTTAAGTTTTAGAGTTTCAATAGCAATTTTTTCTAACTTTCTTCTATTCATTTTTTAGTTTAGATTTTGTTTCTGTCTACTTCTACTATTTAGATCTAAGTTTGATTGCTCTAGTCTCGAGATATGCTTCAAAAGGCGTTGAAGTCTCTTTCTTAGGCAAGAATCTTGATTCTTTGTTTTCTGCTTTTTAGAGTATTTCCATAAGTATCTTACTATCTTTTTTTATTTCTCTACCTCTTCCCGTAGATACAGACACACTTTATTCAGGTGATCAAAGCTTATTTTTGCACAGTAAAGAATCAGAGACTTCCATTTTTAAGATAATTTATCCTGATTCCTAGAATTTTCCTTAGAGGTAGGAGTAACGATTTAGTGGGAAAACTTTTCAACTTTATTTTCTCTATCTTGGACTCTAAGATATTGTTTATTCCTATATTATAAATGCAAAATGCTTTTTGGATTACTTTCATCTATTCAATTTTTTTTATTTTTTAATATCTTTTTCATTTTCATTCCGATTCTTTAATGAGGCATTTAAAAAGCTCTATCATAGCACTTTTCAATTTTCTTTTGCCATGTAGGCTTCCCTTATTTGAGCTATCAGTGAGTATTAGGCTTCAGTGGAAAGTTAAATATTAGAAGTTTAAAAAGCTTAAAAACTCCCTCTTCTATTCATAAATTGTGCTAAGCACCTTTTGTCTGAGTTGAGAAACTTAAGTGGGCAGAAGGCGTGATTTTCATTCAAAAAATTATAAGCTCATTATGAAAACTAACCGATCTTCAAATAGATTAAATTTATTAAGAAAAATAAGATTACTGCATTAAATAAAAAATTTTGGAGCGAACCTATAAAAAATCCTTTTTATCCGTATATTTTATTAATTTCTTACAGAAAGTTTGTTCAAAATGAAATAAAAACTAATCTTAGATGCTATTCACTTTTAAATTTTTTTTAATTAAATCAGTTATAGAAAAATTCTTGATTCTATTTATTTTGAAAAATTGACTTTATTTATAATTGTATAAAATTTAAAGATTTGATTTGATTTATAATTAACAAAATTAAAATCAAATAAGAAATTAAAGATTTTGGTTAAATTTTAAATTTTTTATTATGAAATGTTTTATTAAATGTTTTGAACTTCTAGTTTCTTTTCCCAGGTTCTTTTATTTATATCATAGTAGAATAAATAATGACTATTATCGAAAAACCAAACTTTTTAGTCGCGAAAAACTGGTTGTCAAGTTAAATAAAAATATTTTTACTCTGGAAAGCCTTCACCATGCTCATTAAAAGTTTCTTTTTCTAAATCAAACAAATAAGTTTTTTGTAATTATTATCCATTTGCGAAAATAATAATACCATTAAAAGCTTCTATTCAGCAAGAATATAAAGAATTAGCTGGATTTGGTAATTTATTATTTAGTATTCTTCAATTATCATTCTGAATTGAATATACATAGGTTTCATCTATTGCTTAATTATTATACCCTCCAAAACTGTAAATTTTTTCTTTAATAAGTGAACAAGCTGATCCTCTCTAATTTTTTGGTAATTACGCTATCTAACTGAATTCTAAGGTTTGTAAACTAAATTTTTCACAAGCTTTTAAATTATTTCCATTAAATTCTCCTCCTATAATATAAATAAACTACTAATTATCTCATACCATTCTATGTATTCCTCTTGCAGTTAGCATATTTTTTTAAATGACATTATCTCCATCTACTAAATAAAATTTATTTTTTCATGATGCACCTCCTGAAATAACAATTCTGTTATCATCTAATTACAACTAAACAGTCCTATTATAATCAGGAATATCTATATCATACTTTTTAGAAATATAACTTTAAGTTATAAAATCATATTTAATCATTATATTGGTTTGATATTTAAATATTAGATATTTATCTAATTATTTGATGGTCTAAATATTTCAATCTTGCTATGTTTATTTTTCTAAGAATTCATATAATGGCTTTGACTATTTTTCCAAAATTGTGATAACTTTCCCACCGATCTTTTTTAAACTTTCAAGAGGTTCAAAATTGAGATTTTCTTCTATATTATGCATCTATTATTCTAGTTTCCTAGTTTAAATCTATAATAGCTGACTAACTTTAAAATCTATATCTTTAGTCTATTTAGAAACTTGCTAAATATATTCATTAGCTTTTTTAAAGATGTTTTACTAAATCAGTCTAGTAACTTCCTAAATGATGTTTGTTTATAGAGAAATAACTAAGGTTAGCTCTTCTTTTAGTTATTGTTTCTATACTTTCAATGCTTCTATGGCCATTTATAACTTTAATGTTTTATTTTATCTAAACTATTCCAAAATACTTTCACTTACTGGCAAATTACGAGGATTTGTTTTAAATATTTACTAGCAATGAGCGAAAGGACACTAAATTTACTTGTTTTTTAAATATTCTTCATATATGCAAATAGAGCAGACTGAATGTTGGGTATCACAAGGAAGTAAAAGAGGAATCCTTTCTTAATCATTAAAGCTTTTTTTACATTAGCTACAATTATATAAGCTCTACATTTTATTATTTTGTTTAAATCTCTCTCTAAAAAGTGTTTATTGCTTATTATAATAAAATTTAAATTTTTTTTATTTTTATATAACGAAAAAATTTGTATAAGTATATTAATTTATCAAAATAAGATACTTAATCTAAGTTTTGCTTTATAATTAATAATAATATACTTAATGTTAATAAAATTGTTTGCCGATCACAGGACTTGAAACCTGGTCGCAGTTACCACTTTTTTTTGCGTGGTTGGGTTCCACGGTCTTTTTTATTGAGAAGTCAACTATCATGAATAGATTCAGTGCTTAAATTCTAAAGTATTTTTCTTGTATAGATCCCTTCCTTTGTTACATAAAGTCTTGATAAAATTCTTAATGTTTTTTATTCTTCAATTTTTTGTTTAGTTTAAAAACTTTTGCATCTTCTTAGAATATGTCATTATGATCTACAGTATCAGATTTTTTCTTTCAATTTTATTTTGAGTTCTTATATTCAAAATTTTTTCAATGTTTTTAATTCTTTTGTTCATTTAGGTTGTTTCTTTACTATTTTCTTATTCTGTTATTTTTTCTTAGGATTGAGAGATTATTAATTTATTTTGAGGATCTTCAATCTACATTGATACAACTGATGATGGAGGCAGTTAAGATTAGGACCAAATTTATTATCTTGTGATTTATTTATTATTCATTAATATTGTCGCGAGTTAATCTATTTCAAGGTTGAGTTGTTCGTAGTTAGTAAGAATTTCTCGAATTTAATTAGTCAGATTTCAGATAGTTTCTTCTTATTTGACTATAACTTTATTTAATTTTTCAACTTATTCTTTATCTATTCAAGAAGTTTCTGGGTCAACCACGCGCTTTCCCTAGGAAGGAGATGAAGAGCTTGATTATTCTAAGGCCTACTTTTTTTACTTTTAAATTAGATTGGCTTTTCTTCTAGCCTTCTTAATTTCGGCCTTGCTAAGATGCTGTCCGATGTTAAACTCCATTTTTTTCCTTTATAATTAATATGGTAAGTTAATCATATAGAGTTAGTCTTAATTCTTATTGTTTATTGTAGATTTTTTAGGTTTGGCTATTTTTTTAAGAGTTACAAAATAGATATCAATATTTACTTTTTAGCACTTGAAGCGAAAATTAGAGTATTAATTTTGTAGTTTATGGTTATGAGGTATCAAAGAAAAAAATTTTGAATGCTTTTGAAACTTCTTTTTTATCTAGCCTGCTTTTAGAAGGTTTTTACTGATCTTCCGACTGTCATTCATTAGGATGTATAGTGAGATACAAATCTCTTCTATATAGTATCAATTACCATAAAATAACCTTGATTCTTAGCTTTTTAATTCTTTATCTTTTTCCTCCTTCCATTCCAAATATTTTACAACTTCTAGACAAAATAACAAGTTGAACCGCAGTGATGAAATTTCTTTTGATAATATTTTAGTATTTAAATATCTAGTTTCTTTTCATTTATTTTATGCATTTATAAATTCATTTATTGAAACTTTTCAGATTCTTCAATTTCTTTTAGATATAGTCCTCTATTTTATTCCTACATTATAAATAGTTTTTTGCGAGTATTTTGATAATTTTAAATACTGAGATTATGCTATTTTTACTAATTTACTAATTTCAGTTGCTTTTAATATTGAGTCAGCTAACACCATAAAGCTTGAAAATCTCTTTTTTGCTTGTCAGTCTTTCTTTAATATTTAACAGATTTCCTCTAGCCCTTAATATTTTCCTTTTAATTGAAAAGTTCTCTCTTTAACTTCTCACACATTATTACTAATTCCTAATTTAATTTTTTCTTCAATCTTCTTAACCTCTTCTCTTTCGTTTACATAAAGTCTTCTTATTTTAAAGGAAAATTTAATTTTCTTTCATTTTTTAGTTCTTTCTTTAATTATTTCCTTGCTAGGTGAAAAGCTGATTTTCTTTTTATATTTAAATATAGATTTTTTAATCTTACTTGAACTATAAATTTTTCTCTCTTTAAAGATAAAGTTTTAGCGTGATGAAATTAACAAAAATAGGATTCTTTAATTTTATTATGCTAGCAGACTTAAAGGCTATATTATTGTCTTTCTTTATAAAGTTTGAAAATAGATAATTACATTTTGAAGAAAAATACGATAATGACTCTTTCAGTATTCTCTTTAATGTAGATTAATTTTGCGTGGTCAGGAGAAATAGTAGGTAATCTGATGCAGTATATACTTCATTGCGAGTAATCTAGCACTAGATATCACCATGGGGAAGGGTAGAGAAGCTCGAAAGAGACAAACCTAAGTTTTCCGAGGATTCTTGCAGCAGTATGAACTTTTGACTGGAGGAGCTGGTAGTGACTTAATTACTAATTCTTATTTGAATCTTATTTAAGAAGACTGGAACATTTGGTTCAAGATCCCAGAATAATCTTTAATAAGCAGATTTCCTATTTGGAGAAGTTGACGTGATTCCTTGGACAGCTAGAATGACATCATGAATTTTGAGAGCACTTTTTTAATATTAAACATTATATTAAAAGAGCTGCGCGCCAACGAGGTGCTACGCACTCTATAATCAAATCCATTATTTATATCCTTAAAATAATTTAAAAAATATAGTAATTATATTTGCTATGAATTAAAGAAGTATCAAAGTAAGAAATTAATTTTCATAACCTATTAGTAAAAAAGAGCATTTATAGATTATATGTATTTATTCATAGTTTAGAATAAATTTATGAATGCTAATATGTAAAGACTTTTCGAATATTTTAACATAATCGAGCGAAGTATTTTTTAAATATCTGTTGATCGTTTTATCTCATCACTTCTGTAAATTATTAAAAAAGAACTTTTAGTTTTGATGAAATTTGTATTTTTTATTTATTCTAATGAAACGTAAATATTTAACTTGAAAAATTACGCTTTTCGAATGAAAAAATTAAAAATATCCTTTATGTAACTAAATCTTTTAGATGCTTTAAATTATAAATGTACCTCTAATTTTAATAAGGAGCTTCATTATATAGTAAGTCTATTATTAAATTTCTGAAGTAAATTTTTATGGAAATGAAATTTGACGGTATTTTTTAATCTTGAAATATTCTAAAATTTAAATAATATAGGCCATTCATTTCTCGAAGATAAAATAAATAAAATGCAATTTCATTGTTTTCTCTATAAATAAAAATAAAATGATTACTCAAATCGTAAGGAGTTTTTAACACTTAAGTTTTGTTAAAAATAATAAAATAAATTATTTATTTTAAGATTAAAAGTATATAAATTATGCTTCTTGATTTTCAAAAATAAACTTAAATAAAAGAAGATTAAAATGACTTATAAAATAACAAATTAAATGAAAATTTGTCCAAAAATGCAAAATAAAATTTTTGTCGTTCTTGGAGGTATTTCAACCTCTTTCCTACCAACCTCCAGTCTGATCTAGGGGCTAAATATATAAGTATAAAAATCTCTGCAACTCTTCTCCTTGACATACATATGTTTTCTTTGAATTTTTCTTTCACTTAGATGCTAGATATCTTTTTTCTTGTAAATTTCCTCAAATTTGTTACAATATAATCTTTTTCTTAATAGTTTTAGTTTATTTGTCTCTTCTTTTTGTTCTTCTACTACTTCTACTGTTTTCAATATTCTTACTTTTAATCGAAAAATTTCTAGCACCTTTTCACTGATACTTTTGATAGTTACAATAGTAGTATCTTCTTGCTTGTCTTTTGGCTGAAACATTGATTTTTTCTCGCCTTCATACATCATTGGATCATTCTTTTTTCTTTCAGTTCCATTTAACGCGGCATCTTGTACTGGTTTTATTCTATTTTTCTAACTTGTTAAGAAGTTTTTTCTGCTTCAATTGCTATTTTTGAGATTAACTGCTCTAGTCTTGTGAAATATTTCAAAATACTTGAAGGTCTCTTTCTTAGGTTATGAATCTCGATTCTCTTTTCTCTGCAAGTAATGCTTTTCCGATAACTTCTTATTGTCTTTCTTCAATTTTTTAATCTCTTCTTGGAGATACACCACTTTAATTCTGACAATTTTTTAATAATATAATTAAAATATTTTAAATATGCTTTAATTTTTTACTGTTTTTATTTCTCAGAAACATAATTTTATTGCTCGAATAAAATAAATTTTTTAACTAAATTTAATATTTCTTTAAAAATAAAAATATGACTTTTTAAAAGCCAATCGTTTTTTATGCAATAATTTTTTTATAAATCTTAATTAATTTAAGTGAAATTAAATTTTAATAAAGATAGAATAAAAAAAGATTTAATGCAAAATTTGCAAAAATAAATTTTTATTTTTTCTTTAATTTTAATGGAATATTTAAAAAAATTATAACAGAAAGTCTTCCTAAACTTTCCTGTGATCAGAATTATTATTAAACGCTTATATTAATTAAAACAAACTATAAGCATAAAATATAAAATAAAAGTGGTTACAATTAAAAAGTATTGGCTAATTTCTTGTTCATTTTAAATAAAAAGTAATCTGTCTTTCAAATGATTATCTCTTTTTATAAATTTTAATCAAAAAATAAAGTAATAAAAAGATTTGGGAAGCTTGTAAAAATAAGCTAGAATTTTTATGACCTATAATAAGTTTATTTAAAATGTATGAATTATTTCATTATTTTATCTTAAATTTTTTCTATTAATTTCATTTTAAAATTAGAATTTAAAGAATTTTTGAAAGTTTTTATTTCAAGAAATGGTTACTTCAATTATAGATATTAGCAAATATTTTTAAGTTGTTCTTTAATCTTATCTTTATCTCATCTTTTTTCTTTAATTACTCCTTCTTTCTAACCATCTTTAACTTCTTCCCTTTTTGCTTTAACGCTTTAAGTTATAATCCTTATCTTTTCCGATGGTCAATCCCTTATATAAGAATATTATATAAATTTAAAGATATATTCAAAAGTCTCATACACTCCACACATATAATAGGGATTATCAATAGGATAGTGACGTTTAAAGATACCTACGAATATTATAGATTAGGTTCTAAGTTTATAAATACTGATAATTTCTCATCTATAATAATTGTTTAGCTTTGTTTAAGTAATTAGTGGAAATTGCTATAGATTACCAAACTACTCAGTATATATTTTAGCTGCTTTCATTCTTATAAATTTTTTAGTAGCAACATTATAAAAATATATCTGTATTTTGTCTCTTATATATTTAGTAAAATTTTAAAACTGGTGTTATTCTATTAATTCTGCAGATCGATATTGTAAAGGTCTGATAATTCTACAATTAACCATAGTATTAAAATCCTTTTATTCAAATATTAATGAAAAGAGAATCTATTGTTGATCTTAGAAAATCAATACTTTATTATTTAATATTATAGTAGAAACTGAAGAATTTATAGCTACAATGTGCTTAAAAGGTAATAAATTCAGGTCTATATAATATAACACATTAAATGTTGAATTGCTACTTAAAAGGCTTTTCTTGAAATTAGACTTATGCCAGATTCAATTCTATTCAAAACTCTAGTTATTCCTTTTTAAATAATTTATGATACTAAGTCAATTCCATATTCTGCTTTAGGTGATGTAAAAAAGTTTGCATAAGATTTAAAATATCAAGTGGTTACATTCTTATATCTCACCAGTTAAAAAATAGCTATTTTCATTGCAGCTATAGATTTGAATTGATTTCTTTGCAATAGGGATTCAATCTCTTCTTCTATTGTAGAATAGCACTTAAATATGTTGCTTTTTCTTTTTAAGCAATAAGTTAATGCATAAACTTTATTTGCTTCATTTATATAATTCTACATCTACTTTGCAGATTTGGAAAGAAGAATCAAATTATCTGCCCATCCTTTGCAAGCGAAGCTAACACTAAAGTCCTTGGATTTTAATCCAAATTAGATACTTTTACTTTCAAAATATCTAATTACAATGTCATACAGCTATGCTAAAACTGGTCTATGTGAATTTCCTTACATAACTCCTTTGTTGTATTATATTGTTCTAATTTTCATTCTATCTATAATAAATAAAGAGATTAGGTTTGATTCTAAGACTTTTATTAGTCCAAATGGTAGTTTGAATCTCTTAAGTTTATCAAATAAAAATCTTCTTTCTATTGAGTCAAACATTTTTTCAACATATATCAATATTGCGATCATTTTAATCTTCTCTTTTGCACACGATATTCATCAAATATCTATTGTATCATCAAAATATATTAAGGTCTATCTATTTTTCTTGAATACTATTTAAGAAATATGGATCAAATTTCTCTAATGAATCAGATTGTAAAGTCTTTTTGTTAAATATTTATCATTCAGCTTTAGAATAGTATTGAAAAGAGAAATAGATCGTCAGTTTTTCTAATTATCTTTTTCTCCTTTTTCAAATATTGGAATTATTACCGAAATATTGAGATAAAAAATTAAGTCCAGGGTTTTTACTAAATAAATTTAGATTGGCAAAAATTAAGAAGAATCAGAAGGGAACAAATAGAAACCAGTAAAGCCAAGAAAAAGAATGAATTCTCCTTCAAAATTGGAAATTAAAATTTAATAAGATTTTTAAGAAACTATACAGCAAGAAATATCAGAATTCAACATCTAACAATAGATAAGCTATGAATAGCTTATAAAGATGGTGCTTAACCTTCAAGAAGAGGTCAAAAAGCTTCGAAAGGAGAACGCCAAGCTGACAGAATTAGTGATTGGACTCTAAGATTCTATTGACCTAAGATTGAACAACCAGGAAAGAGAAATCAGCGCACTTTGAAACTATTGTATCAAAATATATTTTATTTAAGTCATATATTTTTTTAAGTAACTTTCTATCTATATCAATTTTACTTTTCACACTATCACAAGTATCTTATTCTAAATCTTAATTAATTTTTAATTTTCTGTATTTTTATCTCAGCTTTATGTCTACTTTACCACATATTATAATAAGTAAAATGGTTCCTAAGAAATATTAGACCTCTCAAAACGAAAAAATTTAAAAAAGAATATAACATTCAGATCGCGCAAAAACTCTAATAATTTGAATAATATTTAACTTAAAGATCTTTTGCATAATCAGTGCATTAAAGAATATAAAATCTATAAAAAGAATTAAAAAATTAAAGATTTGAAAATACGATTAAATATTAGGTTAATTAGGCAGAGAGTTAAAAATTTAACTTCCAGTTATAGAAGAGGCTATCGATATGATTTTTTTCAAAAGGGACAAAAGCAAGAAGATATTAATTAAAAGTTTATTCAAATTCTTCAGTCTTTTAAATTTTAGTTTTCGACACTCTAATATGACATAAAAGGGCTCTAGGAAAGCAGACATTATAGTTAGATATTTTTTAAAAAACTTACGATAATAAGGATGTGAACTTATGGATATAGAGCAAAAGAATTTCAATAAGACATAAGAAGAAAAATACGTTGATATATGAGCTAAAAGCAACACTATTGTAAAAGTTTCTTTTGAAGAAACTAAATAAATGAAAATAATAAGTAAAAATATAATAAGATATTTATTTTAAATATAATCAACTTAATCAGGCTATCTATATAGGAAAAAAATGTATAATAGCAAATTTAGCAATTTTAAAAATAAATTCTAGTAAAATATACTCCGCTGCAACGTTCAAATTATAAATAGGGATGGGGGACTAACAAAGTACGAAACCATCCTAAAATTCTAAAAAAAGCATGCTCAAGATTACTGGATGCAAAGGTCAATTTTTATTAACCCCTTTTAACATAAACTTTTTTTAAATCTTGCTTTTACTATAAATAATTAATTTAATTAAAAAATTTTAGTTATTTACTAGTTATATCTTTAATTTAAATACATTTCGAAAATCATATTTATTATAAGTATAATATGTTTTTGCAACTATATATCTCCTCCAAAGAATTATCTCTTTATTAAATTAAAGCATTTCTTTTTTTAACCATACTCTGATTTTTAGAAATTTAATTAATTTTAATTTTTTTTGCTTTGTCGTAAGCTTTATATTTTCTCTTTTTTCTTGATATACATTTTCAAATTTCCAGTTTTTCTTTTTAATTAAAACGTAATTAAACTATACTCTCAGCATTTAATTTTATTTCTTAATTTTATTGCTTCTTAAATAGTTATGTATCTATCACTCATTTCTTTAACATACCTTATTGTTGAAATAAAATCCTAATTCTTCAAAGTTGATTATTTCAATCCGGAATAATGAATTTTTTCCATTGAATGTGATGTTGCATAATAAATTTGCTTTTACGTATATCCCAATAAAAATTTTGCACAATAGCATAAAAAAAATTTGTAAAGTAATGAAACTAAATAATTTTTAAAGTCACTTTATATTAATATATTATCCCTTTTGGGTATTTTTCTAAGACTGATCCACTTAAGAAAAATTAAATTTTTTTAAAATAATTCATCTAAAGAAAAACTGTTAAGAAACTTAGAATTTACTAACTAAATAAAATCGGAATAAATCTGATGTGTATATTCTAAAAAAAATTAATGGATCATATGCCTGGTAGAATGAGCTTATTAATATAAAAATCTAAATTATAAATTTTTATAAAAAAATATAGTCAAAAATGAAAAATACGAAAATAGCATACTATGCAGAAGCTATTCTGATTTAAGAAATTAGAATTTTTACTAGAAAAAAATTTTCCTTATAAATTAAATAAATATAAAAAAAAGTTAACCTCAATATTTTTTTATAATATTTCAAAATTTAAATTAAACCAAAAATTCTTAAAAAAGGCTTTAATACTTAGTATATTAGAGCTTTAAATAAAAAAGAAAGTTAATATTTTATTTTTAATTAAATCTAAAATAGTTGATAAAATAAAATGGAAAAACTTGCCAAAGGATGGATGCTTCCAGAAGAGGAGAAGTGGAGAAGAGAGCCAGAAAGGCTTTCAACCAGCCACCTCTTGCAACCATTCCTCCTAAGAAAGCGGGCAAGCACTAACATTCTTCGGAATCCACTTAAATCAAACCTAAGAAACTAAAAACTAACGAGTAAGGATAAAAAGTAAGGAGATTCACAATCAACGAAAACTTGAGAGATCTAACTAAAGAACAAATCTGCAGCATGGACTAAAATCAGACCCTTAAACTAATCTTCATGCTAATAAAGACTATAACAGAGCTTGAAGAAGAAATGTTCAAAATAAGACAAGATCTCATTGCTCATGGAGAAGATGATGAGATGCACATGGTCAACAGAAGAACCAAGGCAGGCGTTTTCGAATAAGTCCAAGAGCATGAAAACGACATCTGAACATTGCAACAACAAGACGAAAAGAACTGGGTCAAGCTAGACGAGAGAATAGAAAGAATCGAAAAAAGAATAGAAGAAAAAAATCATTAGTCTTAGCAACAAGATCCAATGGATATAGAATAAATTAAAGTAGCAAGACCCAAGAAAATTATAAAGAAGTGTTACATCTGCTGCAGCAGAAAGCACTTATGAAGAAAATGTCGTGAATAAAAATAAATCAAGAAAAAATAGTGAAACAAATTTTTGAAGAAAAAGACGACTTTCATACCCTCAAGTGACGGAAAGCTGTGGAGGAAAAAAGAAAAAAACATAATATAAGACCCTAAGTAAATAAGACTGCAATTCGACTTAAGACAGGAGCCAAGAATATTTAGGAATGTCACGAAATATGATAAACTTTATAAACTTGTAAAGCCGGAAGGCGAACTTATTTGAGTTAAATTTAAATTTAAAAAATAGCTGATATAATTTTTGCAAAATTATCGTTAATCATTCTTTTGTAAATTTTAAATTAATTGCAAAATATTAAAATAAATTAAAAATTTCAATCTTTTATAAAAAGTCTTTAATTAAGAAAAAACTTTTAAACCTGAAAATGATTAAAAAATTTATTTAAAGGCATATAATTGATAAGAAAATAAGTATTAGCTTTCATAGTTAAAGTTGAAGTGATTTAAAAATAAAAAATTTACTCCTTTATAATTTATTTATTAGAAATTCAAATTAATCTTCTTCATTTAAAAATATCTCAAGAATTTATTTATTTTTAGATAAAAAATTATTTATTTTATGATGAAAATTAAAAAAAATACCAAAGTAGTTCGTATATAGCAAAAATTTTTAAGAAAGAACATCGATAATTTTTTTATTAAATAATCATAATATATCGATATTTTATCTTTTTTTCAATTAACTTTTAAAAGCGTAATTGATTTCAGAAAAAGATTTACTGTTTATATGCAGAAACTATTGAAGAATATTGACAAATTTTATAAAATACATGAAAATTATAATTTTATATTTAAGTAAAATATTAAATTTCATAGAAATTCCTTTTTTATAATTTTTGATTCTAACGTCTTCATATTAACTTTAATCACAAGAAATTAGCCTTCAAACTTATCCGAAGTCATCCACATATAAGCAAAATTATTATAAGTGCCCACTTCTGATTTACTTTCACACATTACAGGAAGATTTCCTTATATCCATTAAAAATTTTATCTTTTGTAAATCTAACTTTATTATTATTTTATTTCTTATTTCCCTCCAAAAACAATAAGAGGGTCAAAATTTACAGCTGTTAAATAAAGCGGTACAGGGAGAAAAAAATCATATTAAGATCAGATATCATTATTTATTTAGTATTTTAAAATATCTTTTACTATTTATTTTTTTTTATTTTTTCCACCAAACGAATAAATATTTTATTCAATTTTATCCACACATAGAGTTACGCTATTTAATTCAAAAGGCATATCAGCAATAACAATTCATTTTTTCCCTTTTTTAAGTTCTAGTTTTTCTACTGATTTCAATTTATTTAATGTTTCATATCCACCAGCTATATATATAAAATTTTTAGCTGCTGCGATTCCAAAATCTGATCTGGTATAATTAATTTTAGACAAATTTTAGCAATCTCCATTAAGATCAAATTATCAAGTTTTTTTGCAAGACATGCCATATAGTTTTCCTCCTACTAGATAAATTTTATCCTTGTATTAAATACTTCTTGAATAATCTGGCACTGTTTTCTATATTTAAACAATTTTATATTATTCTGATTAGATATCAAATAAATGTAAATCGTTTTTTCCTCATTTAAACCTATGAATGAAATTTTATTTTTATTTTTCGATTAAATTTCCTTATTTTTCTTCGAGACGAATATTTTCTTGCTAATCAATATTCTAAACCTCTTTTTCATATTTCAGATCGCTAAGGCTTTTAATTCAAATATCATTTACTTGATTTGGTAGAAAATTAAAATTCATTATTTTATATATTTAGCTTGATTATTCTTCTAATTTCTATTTTTCCTTTTGTCAGAAATTATTTATAATATCAATTTATCCAAAATCAAAATAATTTTCAAAGCTACTTAACTAAACAAGTTATCTTTAAATTTTACCTTTTGCTGAAATATGTTCCAATTGTTTAGTTCTTTCATTAATTTAGTTTAAAAAAGTAATACTTTTATCAATAAAATGATTAGTATTTTTAAATAAAGATTCTTTTAGAATATTTATAACTTCTTATGTAATGATTGTTTATTTTTCAATAATTTCTGCAACCATTAACTTCAGATTTTTTCCTTGATCTTTAAGAATTTCGATTATTGTTTAAATCTTCTTTGCTTATAAGTCCTCGATAAGTAAAATTATATTTTAATTTTCAGATAATTTGCTTGGATTAACTTTTGAAATTTATTAACACATAGAAAAGGGGCATTTATTTTATTTGAACTATAAATATTCCTTGAAGATACAAATTGAACAAATGGAGTGTTAAGGATTACATGGGAGTGACAAAGGAATTCTTTCTATATAATCATATTCGCTCTTACATTAGATGCATTTAATTTCATTATCCATTTCTTTATAGTTTACTTTTTACTTATAAAATAATCAATTTATCTTGAAAAATAAAAAGATATTTAATCTAATTAAAATAATAAATTCTATAACGAAATCTTGAGTATAAAAAATTAAATCAATCAATTTAACTAAAAAATTATTAGAAATCAATAAAAATAATTTGAAATTAAGATTATTTAAATTAAATTTAAAAAAGCAAAATCGTTAAAAATTTGTTTAATTGCTAAAAAGAAAAATAAAGATTTGCAGTAAAAATTAATTCGATATTTAGTTTATAATATGTGCTTATAAGATAGAATAACTATCTTTATTAAAAATTACTAATTTTTACCATTTTAAATATTGCTTTAATTGATAGAATTATGATTATCTGCACTTTAAATTTTCAAGAAATTTTTATCTTGAGCTAATATTTTTAAATGATATACTAAATTATTATTATTATTATTTTAACTAAATATAAAATTAAAGTTTTCATATCCTGGGTTTTCAACCACGTTTCTGGTTTCTGCTGACAATTTTTTTTCCGTGGTTGCTCTACGAGAACTTTTTTTAAGTGGAGAACTACCACAAAGGATTCTCTTAGTTTCTTGTTCATAGTTTCTATTTATATATGCCTAAATCAGTTATCCAAAGTTTGTTTAAGTTTCTTCAGGTCCTTTATTCTTCATTGTACTTGAGTTATCTTCATTTCTTACAATGTCTTAGTAAGTGATACCAAGATTAGCAGTACCAACAACTTTTATATCGTTTTTCTAATTTCTATTTTTAATAAATTTTTTTCTCCAGCATCTCAATTCTTTTGCTTATGTTTGTATCATTTTTTTTTCTTAATTTTACTTTTCTTAAAGTTGTATTTTGTGCTCTCATTCTTCTATGATCATTCTTTGTAATTAAGTGAAGTTAGTTTACGACATTTCATAGAGTTAATTTTCTGTTACTACTGAGTTTTTAATCAGTTAATTTTTGAGAATTAGCAGTTCGTTATTTTAGTTTTCTATGCCGTTCATTAGCTCCCAGATTTTTTCTCATTGATTAAAAAATATCTCTTCATATTTTGCAATTTTTGCTTTCATTTTTTCGATTTTGCTTTGGATTAAATTGCTATTTTTGGCTTCAGGGTTTTATTATTCAGTCGGACCAACCATTAATTTTCCCTCTGAAGACGAGCTAGATTCTCTATACTGTCTTTGCTTTTTTAGCTCCTCGTTCGTCACTTTTTTCTTGTTTTTCTTTGTTATTTCTTAGAAAGACGAATGTTCTTTTCCATTTTTTAATATACTAAATTATTTATATTTAAACTTAAAAACTTTGTTAAAAATATAAAATACTGTATAGTAAAAATTAGATATATTTAATTATCATAAATTTACTGTAAATTTATATAAATGTAAGGAAATATTTTTGCATTCAATTAAGATTTTTAATTTATTTAACGTTAATCAAATTTTTTTAATTTGCTAATTTTTTTAATAAAAATATTATATTAAATGGATGTCAGCCACGTCAGACAAATTAGTAGGTAATCTGGTACAGTGTATATTGCATTGCGAGTAATCTCGCACTAGATGCCACCACGGGGAAGAGTAGAAAAGCTCAGTTGAGACGAGCCTAACTTACATCGAGGGTTCTCTCTAGATGATGAAAGTTTGACTGACAGGCCTTCTAATTACCGACTTAATAACTAATTCTTATTTGGACCTTATTCAAGAAGACTGAAGCATTTGACTCAAGATTTAAGAATAAATTTTAATAAGAAGATTCCCCATCCGGAGAGATGAAGTGCCTCTTTGAACGAATAGAATGAAATAAAGCTTTTGAGAACACTTTTTTAATATTAAAATTAATAATGAAAGAGCTGTGGGCCAACGAGATGTTACGTGCTCTATAATCATATTTATTTATATATAATTTTATTTAAAATAGAGTGGATCTTACCTCTAAAGTTTACGAGAAGAATTCTCCAAAAAGGAACTGACTCAGAAGCAAGTCTTCTAAGTATTGGAACAGACTAATTTCTTCATCATTGGTTGGAAATTTACCTGAAATCGTCTGTTGGCGTCCTGTGCTTTGGAGAATTGGAAGGCAATCTTGCTCACAATTAGAAATGAAAATACAAAGAGAATATTGGGAATTTAAAGACTTTAAAATTGACTCCTTTTAGTGCTGCGCATCATTGAGGTGCTACGCACACTTTAATCAAAGTTTTTTTTATAAATAATAAATAAATAAATAAAAATGATTATAGAGCACGTAGCACCTCATTGGCGCGCAGCTCTTTCAATATTAATATTTAATATTAAGAAAAATATTCTCATGTTTCTTGTTTAAATTCTAGAGGTCCGATGAGTCATGTCAGCTTCTCTAAATGGGGAATCTTCTTATTAAAATTTATTCTTAAATCTTGAGTCAAATGCTTCAGTCTTCTTGAATAAGGTCCAAATAAGAATTAGTTATTAAGTCGGTAATTAGAAGGCCTGTCAGTCAAACTTTCATCATCTAGAGAGAACCCTCGATGTAAGTTAGGCTCGTCTCAACTGAGCTTTTCTACTCTTCCCCGTGGTGGCATCTAGTGCGAGATTACTCGCAATGCAGTATACACTGTACCAGATTACCTACTAATTTGTCTGACGTGGCTGACATCCCTTTTTATAATAAATTATTTAATTGCGATGAATTTCATGATAGACTTTATATTTCTTGTTTCATTCTAATAATTTTACTTAATTCTATTACAATTTATTTCTATTAAATTGTATTTTTAAATATTTTATTTTTGTAAATTTTTAATTTTATAAAATAGAGATATCTTTGAATTATATTATAATTATTTACATATAAATGTGCAGATTCACTTTTAAATTTTTTCTAAATTTATTTAGTAATAAGATCATTCTGCCAGATTTTTTATATCTTTAGGTTTCAAAATATAAAAAAATTTAATTTTGATTTCTACTGAATTAAATTAATTTAATTTATTTGTTTTTAAATTTCTTTATTCTAAATCTTAAAAATTTTAATTTTTCTAGATTTTTTTATAAAGAAAGCAGTTGAGAAAATACTGAAAAATTATAATGTTAATAATATAATATAACTTTAAAATTTTTAATCTCCTTCTAAGATACAAGCATCTTCAATCTTGCTCATGCAGTTGAGTGAATTTATATTTATTATTATAAGAAGAAATTAAACTAGAATATCATAATAAACGGAAGAAATATAAAATCGGATGGAAATAATAAATTTTAAAGAAAAGAGAAGTTTTTTTGACAAAGATAAAGTTCTAAAGAAATAAACGATAGTTGGTAAGATTTATACATTAAAATAAAAAATAAAGCTAAATACTAAGAAAGATTTTTAAATGAGAATTTATTTTTTAATTTGAATATATAGATTAAATATGGAATATTGTTGGGATTTTAAAAGTGTAAAACAGAAAAACTAATTACAAAAGGCCATCTTGATAAAATATTAAAATCATAATGGAGATCCAAAAACATTAAAATTTTATAAATCTCTGAATTGATCTACAAAGTTGTAATTTATTAAATCAGAGTTTTATTTTAATGTTATTATTTTCTTTTAATAGATATATAAAAATACAAAAATAGTAATGTTTGTTTAAAATAATCTGATATTCAAAGATAATATGCTATAAGAAAAATTCACAGGTTTATAATCTTATTGCATTAAATTATTTATAGAAAATCAAGATTATTATTACAAAGTAGATTTGAATATATAAAGTTGCAGTTTTTTAAATATTATAAAAATTAAAATTTAGAAAGATTTTGAAAATTAAGTTATAATTTTAGATCCCTTTAGAGTTAAAGGCCATAAAAAAAAGTTATTTTAGATTCAATATATTTTTCTAAATCTAAAGATAAGATAAGTGTATTAACGGGATTACTGCCTTAATTGGCTGATCACGGTTGATATAAATGTTATTGGTAATTGTTCCCATATTCTTGATTATCTTCATTAGGATCAATTTCTTCTATTACGTACCTTCCTGTGGCGATTTAACCTTTCTTTACAATTGGAATCTTGCTCCAGTCTCAGTCTTAGCCGAACATTAGTCTGGTTCTTCTCTTCTATGCATTAGAAAGGCCTTCCAGAAGCTGGTCTCTATTGATCAATTTTCTTCAAAATATTTTCCATTTGCAGTGCAGTAAAGTTTGGTCATTTTGTTCCAAAATTTCTAGTTTTCTAATTTTTATTTTGATTGGAATTGTCTGCTTTTTTTGTATAAGTGTCCAATTTTAAAGCAGTAAAAACTTCTTTTGTTGCAATTTTTCACGTCTTGTCCTAATTTTCAACATTTTTTACATTTTTAATATTTTTTTTGATTAGAAAAAGCTTTTGAATTCTGCTATTCTACTACCATAGGATCATTATGAAGGAAAAGAGATTACTCAGAGTTATTTTTTCCTATTATTTTCTATTAATTTTAGCTCCGTTTATTCCAATTTTTAATTAAGTTGTGAATTTGTTGCTCTGGTTCTAATTTCCATTTTTAGCCATTGATTTTCATTTTATAGTTGTAGCACAGTAAAAGTTAGAGTATCAATCTGTTAATTCAAGTCTAGAAGTGACTTTTATAGCCTTTTGGTTTCCGTTTCTTGAGATTATATTTCGATGAGAGAGTTTTATTAGTCGATATTCTGTTAATTTTTAGAGGGTTATTTTTTAGGAGCCATTTTCCCATATTAAATAATAATTTTATTAGTAGAAAATATTATTTTTTATCAATTTAATAAAGCTTATAAAAAATTAATTTTATTTTAACTTGAAGAAAAGAAAGAATTTTAAATGCAATATTATCAATAATTATTTTTTAAAAAAATCTGCAATATGTTATTAAATTTGCTTAGCAGTAGCATTTAAAATTATAAAATATCTGCCATATTTTTTATTTTAGCAAAATAAATTAAAATTCTTTGACATAAAATGGAAAATACAAATACAAAATTAAACTGTTCAACAGTGCCAATCTGGATACCGTTTAAAATAAGTTGCTTTATATGAACACTTCTCATCATTCGTGACTTTCTAATTAATTTATCTTCACCAAGGGCTTCTCAGTTTCTTTGATTTCTTGTTCTTATTATTTCAAAAGGTACTTCGCATCATTTTCTCCAGTAAATATCTCCATGCTAAATGCAATAGAGCCTTTAGAATTTTTCTTATTCTTTATATAAAATTTTTCTTGAAATTCTAAAATTTTTAGCAATTATTGTACAAATATCACTTACTATAACAATATTAGCATCTCTTCCATACTTATCTGATTATTTTTCTATAAATAACTTTTTTTTAATTCTATCTCTATCTAATTTGTCAAATTAATTATGTTTTTATTAATATTCTTTTGCTTAATAAGCTCCAATTCCTTTTTTTATGCGATATTTCCATATTTTTCTAACCTATGTTCAGTTTAAATGTTTTAATATGCTTGGAATTCCCTTTCTTAATTAATAATTCTAATCTCTAAGTTATCTTATCCAATAAATTTCTTAGTTCTTAATTTTTTTTCTTAAACACTTTAATCTCTTCCTGGGAATTTGATATTTCAAATGCTAACTGTTAAATATTGATTTCCTTTTTAGTTATCTTTGATGGAAGTTCTTTTCCTGTTATTATACTATATTTTTTTATTACTTAAGGAGGTGTTTATTATATTTTTAAGTCTTTATTAATTTTGTAAGAGGGGAGAAGAAAACTCTTATTAATTTTATTATGTCTGCTTTTTCTCTAGAGTTTTTTCTCTTCTTTGCTCAAGAAAAGCCGATAAAAAATTTTTGCGACTCATTTTAATTTTTTCCATAAAATGGAAAATTAAATAAAAAATATAACTAAAAAAATAAATCTTAAATTTATTATATTTTAATTTCATTTAAGTAGTAGAAAAAATAATTAATCTGAAATTAAAATAAAATGATTAATCAAATCATAAGGAGTTTTTAGCAATTAAGTCTTTGATAAAAACGGTAAATTTTTATTTGTTTTAAGATTAAAAGTATAAAAATTTATTATTTATTTTCAAAAATAAACTTAAATCAAAAAAGATTAAACGAACTTATGACATAACAAACAAAATGAAAATTCGTCCAAAAAAATTTTTTTTAATACAAAATTAGGTGGAAGCACTTTAATTTATAAATTTTGATTATATCTCTTGAAGAAATTTAATTAAAATTATTAAAATATTTTATAATTAAAATTTTTAAATAACATGCATAAAAATAAATTTTAATCTTTAGAAAAAAAAATTTTAAATAATTAAAAGTAAATATTAATCTATGAAATTAAAAATTTTTAATATGCTCTTTAATCTTATGGCAGTATTTTAAAATATTTATTCTATTTTTATTTAAAAACTTTTTATATTTTTATCTTTGAAACATGGATTAATAATATAATTAAATGTCCTTTAAGTTTTTTACTGTTTTATATTGCTCAAAATATTTTTATGAGCTCAAATAAAATAAATTTTTGTTCATTTTATTTTTAACTAAAATTTAATATTTCTTAAAATAAAAATAGCTTTTAAAAGACGTAATTCAATTTGCATTATTTTATTTTAATAAATCTTAATTAATTAAAGGGAAATTAAATTTTCATAACGATGGAGTAAAAAAACATTTTATTTAAAAATTGGCAAAAATAAAATTTGATTTTTTCTTTTAATTTTAATGGAATGCTTAAAAAAATTATTTCCTAAACTTTCCTGGGTCATAATTGATATAGTAGTAGCAATTAATCCAAACAAGACTACAAACATCAAATATAAAATAAAAGTGACTATAATTATATAAAATATTAGCTCATTTTTTGTTTATTTTAAATAAAATATAATCTGTCTTCCAAATAGCTATCTCTTTTTATAGATTTTTGCTTAAAAATAAAGAAATAAAAAAATTTGAAAATCTTGTAAAAATAGGTTAAAATTGTTATGACCTATATTTAGTTTGTTTATCATTTTTAAATTTTTTCATTATTTTATCTTCAATTTTTTTTATTTATGTTCTTATCTAAGAAAAAGATTATAAATCCATTTTAAAAAAATTTGTTTCTTTTTTACTTAAATTTAAAATTGTATCTTAGGTGATTAAATACAACTTTATTTTAATTCCTCAACAATTCTGTTTTATTTTCAATACACCAAATTCACTTAAAAATTATATAACTATGTCTTAATTTAAATGCTTCAAATGTGAAGTTGAATATGATGAGTCTGAAAGAACTCCTTTGTAGCTACCTTGTAATGATAATCACACAATCTGCTCAAAATGTATTTTTGATGAATATTTTAAATAATTGCAAACTTGATGTCCTTATCCTTAATGCTATAAAGTTACCAAAATAAATCCAAGAAATTTTGCAGTTAATGAAAAGATAATTAAAGAACTTCCGTCAAATAAACTTAGATATTTAGAAGCTTAAATTGAAAGATTAAAAGAAGACAAAAAAGACTTCAAGAGCATTGTAAAGGATTTAGTCTAAAAGCAAAATAACATCTAGCAGAATGTTAGTCATCTTCTTAGATTAATTCTATTCGAGAGTAGCAATCAATTTATTCAAAGCCTTTAAGAAATAGTTAGCTAGTTGAATGAAAAAATAGAATAACTGAAAGATATTTTGACCTAATGAAAGTAATTAAAAGTAATGTCGGAGTTTCCATATTTAGATGTTTAGCTCGATAAAGAATCCTTGGAGAATCTAAAAATAAGATGGAATTAAGAGAATATTAAACTTGAGAAGTATTCAAATAATGTGTGCGGTGTTATACTACAAAGTTTGAAATTTGTTGTTAATTTTAGAGAAAGACAGTTAGGTAATACATTTGTGAGTTAAAGCAAAACAAATACAACAAGAAGTTTATAACAAAAGGAGATATTAAGTATTATTGGACAGTATAATAATCTATATCCCTAGAGTTAAAATTTCATTCATTTGTTGTAAAGAAATGGACTTCATCTGTTTGATATTGGAAAGAGCGAGTATAAGTTAATACAGATTCATTAAGAAGTTACATGATATTCAAAAAATATAGAGTATCAAGACAAAGTTTATGTAGTTGGGGGAGAAGTTTTAGGTTAATAAAGTAAAGCATCATGACAAATTGAGTGAACTGGGAAATGTGAAAAATTAGCAGAATTAAATTAAATCAGGAAAAGTTTTGGAATTGCTTGTGCGAAAGGCTATATTTTCGCAGTGGGTGGATGTGATGATGATTGAAAAACGTTAAAAACAGTCGAAAAAATGTAATTAAAAAAAGGGAGAAGATGAATTTAAATATAGGATTTACCTTTCGAACTCTGTAATTAAACTTTAAAAACAGACAAATAAGAAGAAAATATTTGATCATTTGGAGGAGAAAACGCTCAAAGAAAAGTTTTAAAGGAAGTTTTAAAATATTCAGTTTGAAATGACGAATGAAGATAAATCGATTTCTTCCTTCCTGAAGCTCTTTATTCTGCTTCTATAAATCTACAACCTCTCATAGTTTTTGGAGGTTATAATTAAAAAGGAAAATGATCAAAAATAATTTACAAAAAAAAGGAAGATTAATGAAAATAATATTACCTTCCTCAAGAATGTTGTGGCATAAAGGCATTTAAAGCAGTTGAAAACATAGCATATATGTGAGTTGACTAAAACATTTGATAAGAATGTTATTTAATAATGAAAATAGATATGAAAACTCTAAAGGCTCAAATAGTGAAGAAAATTAAACAATGAGATACTCATCGAGTATGAAATTAATAGACTAATTAAGTCAAATTATTATGGAAATAAATAATCATTTTTAATCAAAAATATCTATTTCCAGATTAATAGTAATTAAAAATAT
>CAMPDV010001722.1:0-99203 GCA_946699065.1 Loxodes magnus
TGTCTGATTTATTATTTGATCTTCAATATCCTGATTTCGGAAAAATATCGGCTCCACCAAAACATTCAGCTCCATTAGGACAGGATTTGCATTCAGTAGAATTAAGCTTTAATGAATACTTGGTTTGCTCACATTTATAGCAAGAAACAGAAGACTATAATATTTCTCCTTCTATGCAGTATCTTAGAAATACAGGAAACTACTTAGCAGTTTAATTATCTAATTAATAAGGATCATTTAAGTTTGCTAGAGTTTAATTAAGCGCATCAACTTTTAGCTCACATTTAATATGTGTTCCTGGTTACCCTTGAATTTAAATTTCATTTACAGTAAATATGCCTTCCACTGAAAAAAATTAAGTCTTTCCAGTCAAAGAAGCATCTTTGAAATTATTTTCGGATATATTAAACTATAACTCTAAGATATTTTACTTGTTTACCTGTTAGCCATAAGAATCTAAAAGTATAAAGTAATACTCTTCAGTTTATGCTTACCCAGGAGCAAATTAAACTTGCTGATTACTAAAATCTTATTATCTTCTTAACTTACTAGAGTTACTTTATTCTGCTTAATTATCTTTTAGAGATAGTTAGCAGTTAGGAATTTTATTATAGCTATTATAGTTCTTATCTCTTAAGACTCCTAGAAAGGTTTCTTCTGAAGCTATTTCTTTACCATACTAAGCCTGATTGTTTTTAAAAAACTAGCAAAACTCTTCTTTTAGGGTGATATTTGGAAGTATTTATGGAATTTTATTTTTTCAACTTATAGCTCCTCCCTCACCCTAAGTGATGGCTTGGTTATTTATAAATTGATTATAGTTTAAATCAAAAGTGCACTATTGATCTAAGCATCATAGTCTCATAGCCCCTCCTCTTCCTATTTATTTTCCTATAGCTGTATTGAACTAAAATAAGTTTTAGTTTAAACTTAAACTAGCATGAAACACATAAATAGCTCCTCCCTCTTAAGATGCACTGCAGTTGGAAAATTTGGATTGATTGATATATAAAAGGGAGTTATTTTTAATCTCGTTAGTAATGTAGACGCATCCTCCAAACCTACCAGTTATATTTATGAATGTAGATTGGGTTATTTCTAGTTAGTCTACTGAAGAAAAGAAAATAGCACCACCGTCTACATTTCCTCATCCTGATGTAAAAGTGGAATTCTAAATAAAGGATGATTTTGAAGAGGCTAAATACATTGCTCTAGGCTCAAAATTTTAGAATGTATCGTTAAATGAGAAAATATAGCATTGAAAACAGTAGATTACTCCAAAAGTATCCTTACTTTCATATATATTGCTCTTAGAAGTCAAATTAATGCTATTCCCATATATAATACCTCCCTCCTTACTTTCAGCTTAGAAAATAGTCTTCTCTATCTAAATCTGACTCTGAAAGGAATAGATTGCCCCTCCTTGATCCGCCTTTGCTTGATCAAATCTAGAGTTGAAGATACTTAAATTACAGTGAGTTAAAACATTAATAAAAGCTCCATTTCCATCCTTTTAGTTACTAAAGTTTGAATTGCTCACAGAAATTTTGGATAGAATTCCGAATATCCCAGCTGAGTCTATTGTTCCTTTGTTTTAATAAACATGAACAGCCTCAAATTCGACAGAAGACTTTAATAGATAAACAAAAGCGCTCTTAGCTTAGTTAGAGTAAATAATGCATTTTTGTATTTTATTTTTTATCTAAGTTGTAGTTAAGTAAAGCACTGATCCAAACTCACCACTTAAGTTTTCTGATATATCAGAATCATTTATCTAAATTAGAGACTAAGCCTCCACATATGCAAACCCACCAAATTTATGTGCATAGTTTTATTTAATTGTGCAATTTGATAGAAATGCTTGCGAACCTTAGGTTAGATATAAAGCGCTGCCAAAACTAGCTTCATTTTTATTAAAAGTGCAGTTCTTAAATTAAGCCTAAGCTTACTATCCACTTAATAAGATAACTCCTGCTTTATCTGATGCGACATTTTACTGAAAAACTGAATTTTCGACAATTATTTCTGTAGCTGATTGACCTTCAATAACAGCACCATACTATTTAGCAATATTCAAGTTAAATAACGAATTAACTACATAGAGATAGGAATTTTCGATCTATATCGTTCCACTATTTCACACAGTGTTTCCCGTCAATCTTACATTATCAAAGTAAGAAATCGAGCCTTATATTACAATAAGGGTTTGTTCAGAAAGATTGTCTGTAAATGAAGTTCCGATTAGTCAAAATATTAAGTTACTACTATCAAGGTATATCAAGGAGTAAAATTAGTAGTAATTGGAACTAAAATTAGAATAATAATCCATATAATTCACAAACTAGAGTCACAATAGTTAGACAGAGTTGTTATGAAATTAGCATCTTGAAGTTGTCAAGTTAATATTTAAGCCTCCTAATCAAACAGAAAATATTAAGTTTGATAAGTTTTATTAGCTTTTTATTACTTAGTTATTAGAAATGAATTAGCAGTTTTCTAGGTATAGATTTAAGATTTATTGCATGGTATTTTTCAGTTCTATTACTATGCTATTTGTTTAGGTATTATTTAGTGTGTTGTTTAAAAATCTGACTCTCTTCAGCTTTAGGTAATTCCAGTTTTCTAGCACTATAATATTTTTCTCCGTTAACTGATTCGCAAATTAAGTGTCCTTAATCACGCTATCTGTCATAAGTGAGATATGAGACTGAATCGAAAAGCATGAAATGATAGAACTTTTACTTCTTAAGAAATAGCTATCAGAGATATAAAGATAGACATTAGCATAGTTTTAAGTGTTATCATTTATAAGAGTAAAATCAGCTGGAAAGTATTTGTTCATGTTGTCTTAAAAAGTAGTATTTGTTACTATTATTTAAGGAGCTAGATTTCTATCTACTTCATCAACTAAATCTATTTTTGTTATGAACAAGAAATTGTTTTAATATATATCTCCATCTTATAAGTATACTGCCTTAGATATATTTGAGAAATATGAATTAGGGGTAGTAGTTAACGTTGTTAACCATACTAACGCCATTCAAAATGGCATTTTGAGCTCATTTTATAACCACTCCTCCTCCATGCTAGTTATACTCATTCTGAATGAGACTATTTATCATAGTGAAGTTTCATAAATACTGTATGAAAATCTCGCTGCTAACTCAATCGAATATCGAGTCTATTATTGTGTTAATAAAATAGTCACTAAGCTCTATCTTATTGGATGTGAAGTTACAGCTCTAAATAGAAACTTCTTGTATGATGGTTAGTTGCTCAAACAATAGCTACTCAGTATCGCTGAACACTTAATCCATTAGGAATATGGTAGCAAAATAACTGCTAGTGAGGCCCTTTTGCTTTTATATAATCAGCTCATTTATTGCCTGAGGATTTAAGTCTCACTTAGTTTCTTTTTCTTCAAAGGACTAGAAGCGTTCATAAAGCTCTGGGTAGTTCATTATTACCTTTGAAATAGGTGAGTATTCTCTGAATTTCTCCTCTGAGTATCTTTAATTAGCCTCAAACGAGCAGTTGATGAAATAGATATTCTAGTATTTGACAATCCATATAAGACTAGTAACGAAGTTCTAGACAAACTTAGAGTTTTGAATCTAAAGTCTTTTTTGCTTATCGATCAGCAATTACATAGTGGAATACAGTCTAGAAAAACCAGATTCGTAGTTCATTAGAAACACTGAAGGAGTAGCAAATAACTGTCATACATCTTCGTCTTTTAACCCAGAGTATTCTTAATAGAAATCTCCAGTGTTATCTTAGAAGTTAGAGTTATTCACTAGTGTATTTGGAATGTCGTAAGAAAAGAGAAAATGAAGTCCTACACTTCCGTTTCTACTTGCAAAGTTTTCCTTAAAAGTGCAATTGTCCACTGTGATATCTATCAGATCTTAGTCCTCTGCTGGAAATTTTTAGGATAGGTTATCTTTATTAGGGTTGAATTATAAGCGACATTTCTGTAGAAAACTGAGTTTAGTAGTTGAAGTTACTTGCAGTTCTAAATGAAAAGCAAAGCGTTAATCTCGCTACTAGTATATTTTTCTAAGTTAGATCATATGAAGTTGCTTTCGAAAGTTACTCCATTAATTTAAATCAATTCGCTTTGATTCGCTTTCAAAAACCCAGGGAACGAAAAAGAAGCTATAGATCGTTCGTAATTTTCAAGAATTAAAAAATGAAAGTTAGATATTTAACTAACTTTCCCTCTGTTGTACTTCAAGCTACCACAATCAAACCTATCTTGTTAAGTAACGCAGTACATATTCACAAAGTAATTACCAGACTCTAGAAACTAAAAGTCAGTATCATTAAACTCTAAGTTACAAGTCTGGCATTCAATGTAGTTATAGTTTCTTTTGGCGAAATAATGGAATCAAGCATTACTTAAACTGAAATTCCCTTGAATTATCTTAAATATCGAGTTCGTGTTTTTCTAGCATTCACTCATAATATCATAAGGATATCTGGTTATGTTTGACAAGAAGCTTCATGTATAATCCATACTCATCTTGTAGATTAAAAGGATTTTCTTTAAAGTACTATCCTTAAGCACAAATATAGCATGTTCAATAATCTCTTTTTTCGCAATACTTCCATCTACGAGTTACCATTTAGTACATATTGCTCATTTCCAAAATCACGTTAACAAAAGCGAGATGTCCTTTAACAACTGTCAATTAAATGTCTGATCTCATTAGTATATTTTAGCCCGATCTCTTTTGTTACCTTCACATTAACTAATGAGAGTTGCTGCTTTTGACTATCTTAAGGGCAGTAAAATGTTTGGATGCTAAGTTTTTTAAACTTCTTATATAGGTTTTTATAGTCATTGAATGCTTTTCTAAGCAAGAAATATTAAGTTGATTCCTCAGAAGCCATACTACTTTTTCCTTCACTTAACTCGTCTAAGTAATGAGTTCCTTTTGATAATAGAATCTTTACGTAGTTCTTTTAAACTCCTTCTGTAAGAGCTTCTGCAAGAGTTAAATAGGGACGATCATAAGTTCCTAAGCCTTTATAAATAATACAAGCTGCTTAATAATCCCCATTAGTATAATTATTCAAATTATTTGGCTTTTGCTTTTAAACTTCATCACAAAAGGAGTATTTTATACCATTCTTTTCAAACATAGGTAAAGGATAATTTCTATTAGTGACATAGATCTCTAAAGGATTCTCTAGGCTTGTTAAATCAGAACCTGGTATACATTTAGGATCGTTAGAATCATCAATGCTTTCTATAAACCCTGCAGGACATGCATCTAAGCAAAAGGAATTAATTCTAAAAAATCCTTCTTTGCAATACCAGCAATTTCAATACTTAGGATACTCATCTTATTTTTGTGTTGTTTGGTAGCAAACTGAACAAAATGGATGACACTGCAAAGCAGGCTTTCCATCAATAAATTTAGGATTAGCTTAGAAATAATGAGACTAAAGATAAGTACAATCAGCTCCATCATAAAGACACTCTTTAGTCATACATTTTTAATAATCTTTATCTAATTAATAGCAACTGAAGATTTGTGAAGAGCTAAAATAAGATTATTAAGTTTAATTTCAACTGTACTGGGTTCCAATATTTCTTCAGTATGTTCTATTCTAGTTAGATTGGGCTTGCGAATCAGTACATTCTTTTGAGCAGTTTCCAGTATAGACTGTATGTTCATTATTTTGAATTCTCTAATAAGCTTCGTTAAAGCTAAGTTCATATATAATAGAAGAATTAAGAGGAAGCCTGATATAAAGCGTGCAATCAGACTTATAATCAGGAAGAGTATTCTTACTAGTGTTGTATTAACTATCATTATTGTAAGATTAACAGCTCATTTAGCATACTCCATCTCCTAATTAATTACTTTAATGGTATTCAGAACCTTCATAGTCAATCTCACAGCAATCTTTAAAGTCAAAGTTACAATACTTATTATTGCAGATCTCATCACAGATCATATTAGATAGCATATAATCTACACAAGATTCTCCTTAGCTTTCATAACAAACGCAGTCTTTATTGTCTCAGTGACAGTCTTTGGAGTTACAACTTTAATCGCATTGATTGTTTCCTAATTAGTAATCTAGACATATTTGGGATTATAAGAGATCACTTAAAATTCATTAATCTTGATTTCTAAATAAATTTTTCATTCGTTCAATATCAGCATGCAAAGGATTTGAGCACTTGCAGTGTTTGTTACAATAATTGCATTCAACAACATTGCACCAATCTTCACAGTAATACTAATCCAACAGTTTATAAGCAATATTTTAATCTTTAGTACCTGTATATTTGCTCAAGCAAATATCACTGAAATAAATATACTTAGTAGCATCTCCTTTGAAAATTTCTATGATCCTTGGATGAGTATCATAATTACAAACCTAAATATAACAACTACTATCATAATCATAATTCCCTATTAATTGAATATTACTACAGAGAGTTTAAGTGCAGTTTAAGCAATCATTTCCATCTTTCCAACATTCATCTATGTAGCACTAGGGATCACAGAAACCATTATTTATTAAATCTGAATGGCATGGAAATTTTTCATGAAATTAATTCTAAGAACTCTAGTAATAACAACATTAAGCATTATCATATCCACAATATGCTGAATTGCAGTTCTAATCACTTAAAATTCCATTATGGCAAAAACTATCTAATGCTAATCCCATATTCTAGCAGTTTTAAGTAAAATTATTATTACAACAATCTAGTCTGTCAAATTAGCACTAGAAGCTTAATAATTATAAGTCACAATTTCCATTACCAATTAGTTTTGCGTCATAATTCTCAAAATCAGCTCCTATGCAATAGTTAACTTGGCATTATAATGAGCACTCACTAAACTATCGACACTTTGAATCTGTACAAGTATTATTCTATATGATGCAAAAATCATATAAATCATTACTTTGTAGGATTTTTTTACATTCATATCCAATAGAATCATAATTGCACTCTTTAACATCACACTCATAATCATATTAGTTATTTCTTAATTTTTCTAATGTGCAACCACTTAAAGAGCAGAGCTAAAAATCATCATTTCCATGTTATTTATTATCGAAATAGCATTCCTTATTGTAGCATTATTCTTAAAGAATGCCATCTCCAATTTATTCTATTTAGCAACCTTTTTCCAAGCATTTCTTGCAATCTCCTCCATCTCAATTGCAAGCTAGATTGTAGCATTCTAAATCACAAATTTGATTCCCTTAGTTTTTTACACAATTAGCATCTAGCTGTAAACATACTTCACAATCATTACCATCACTTTTGCACTATTTATTTTAACTTGATTGTCAAATATCATAGCATGTTTTGTCACATACACCATTACCTACCATATTTCAGTTGCATTCTTAATCTTTTTTTTCTGTATTACAATTTTTTAGCTCTGATGGATAGTTTTATTGACAATCATTTCAATCATTTCCATAGTTCTGGTTGCAAAATCCATCAAGAATATTCACAGCATTTCATGCTTATTCTTAATTTGAATCTTAATTATTCTGAAGTCTGATACTATCATTATAATCAATTCAAGTTTAAACTTATATAGGATCACTTGCACACATAGGAATGTAACACTAGGGATCAAAAATATTATCATTTTCTATTATATTTCTTTAACTAAACGTTGTAAAGCAGGTTGTAACTGGAAATTATAAAATTGCTTTAGTTATTTAATTTTTAATTGTTGCACTTTATCCACAGCAATCACTCTAATCTCATCCGCAATTTTCTGTCATGCATGCTAAGTCACATTTTCCGTTTCCTATCTATTTAAGCAGACTTCCATTATTTTAACTTACACATCCTGGAGAACAGTAAGGTGCATCTTTGAGATAAGTATTTGAATTAAATTTTTAATCCTTTTCTGTTGCTTCCAAGCAATCCATAGCATCTCACCCACATTTATTATTCAAGCATTCCTCATTGCAAATTCTATTGCCTATTTTATCAGGAGTACATTTTTGCTGCGAAGCTTTTAAACATTCTTCTTAACAATCCTTTCGTTCTAAAGAAATGCACATAGGATTTAGGCATTCTATATCACATTACATATTATCGATTAGATCAGGCGTACAGTGACTTAGATAATAACAGCAGTCTGAATAATCAAATCTATTTTAATAACTAAAGCACTATAGCTAGCATATTCCATCTCCTGTCATACTCTAACTGCAAGCTTAATCATTCTATAAATATTAAAAATTACTATTTTATTACAAGGATGCAAACAGCTTTGGTCTTAACAGTTTTGAACCTCACCTACTCAGAACATAGTGATATTACAATTTTTGTTGCTACAATGTTTTTAGCAGTCTTATCAATCATAACCACATTCTGGAACTTAACATTCTTAGTCGCATATTCCGTTTAAAAGCATCCAATACTAACATCTTCCTAGGCTTCCAAATTAGCAGGAAAGTCCAAAAGGAAAGTATAAAGAACCACTATAATTATAAGGATCTCGTTAAATAGTGGCACTAAAGCCTTTGTAAGGAAAGGCAAATTATCTAAAACTATACGACTAGCAATCTTTAGGATAATTTTCCAATTCATTGCTGTCGTTTTATGGAGTCACTCCTTCAATTTTTAATATCATAAAATAATAAAAAAGCCCTAAAGCAAACTTCATTGATATATGATGTAAAACCATTTAAAAATTATTATAATTAATTTAATCTAAAAATCAAATCTAACCTCAATTCTCTAATCTAGCCATATTCATTCAAGCAAAATAAACTTGAGACTTAGACTTAAGTTTGTATTATAAATCTCATAGAGCTTGGTTTATATGACTCTTGTAAAAAGAATAATAAAAATTATAAATTACCCATTTGACTGAAATAATTAATTTCCCCTAATCTATCTAGCAGTACTTTTATTTAAACTAGATATAATAAATAGTTATATATCATCTTATTTTTAAAGAGTTAGCATTTATATAGTAAGGCTTTTATAGCTAAATTAATAAGTAAAGCCTAAGTAAAGCTTTAGTAAACCCTTTTAAATTCTTCAAAGTATTTATATTATACTTAGACATCTTTCTTAAACCTTTTTACTTAAAAGAAAGCTATTATTTCATTTTTAATCTTAAGACTTTATAATAAAATAGCAGTTCCTAAATTAAAGAAACTAAATTTAACTTTGAAAGGTACTAAAGTCATTAGCTGCTAAGTCAATCTAAGTTATTAAGGTATTATACTCAAATCTAAATGCTTAAAAGCTTAAATTCAAACTTGCAGTCAAAATTAAAGAAATTTAAACATTTTAACCTCAAATGTCCTTAGATGGTACTGTTATGTACAAAGATACATATGAAATTAGTAGAAAACTTAGATTGTAGTTTATATATTGTATTATATAGATTTTATAGATTTTAACTTTAGACTTAGAATAGGCTACTATATAAGGATATTTTATATTTCATGGCTTAAGAATTTTAAATTTAATCTGGTACAAAGCTGATTATTTCAACTTTCAGCATTTACGCTGATCTAACATACCGAAGTCCATTTTCCTGTTTTAGTATTATACTCCATGATTTGGTAATTTTATCCAACCCATGCATACATATATATTTTGCTATAAGTTGTAAAAGGAAGCATGCATAAATAAAATTCTTTTCTAATAAAAGAATCTCCATGTCTGCTCATGCTTTTTTGGTCAAATAAGTACGTGTTTTTAAGTTCCTCTTTATCATCAAAAATAAAGGTATTTTGTTTCCTGCCGGCAGCAAATACACAAGCAGCTTTATTGGAAAGTGTGACTTGACTTTTATTTCCCTTGCTAGTTACTAAATCGAAATAGTTTATAATGTCTAAAGCTTCATATCACGATTAGTCTTCCCCATATTTTCATGCTTAATTTTTGTAAAAAGACACTCCATGCATAGACGATTTTTGAGGCATTTGAGGTAAAGTTCTAAATTTTCCAGTTCTTCAATTAAAAGATTCAGTTGTATCGATAGCTAGATCTTTCCAATAACCTCCTAGAATTAGTACTGCTTCAGAAATATTTAAGCATCTATGCAGCACTTAGGACTTGGCATTTAAAATATCTATTCTTTTTTATTATAAATAGTAAATCTTATTCCTTCCTACTCCTTATATACATTCCATGATCCCCCAGATATGATAAGATAATTCTATCTTTACAAAATAAATTCACTTGCGTTAGTTTTGAGATTACTAAGATTGAGTGTCTCAGTAGTAAAATGATTTCCCTTGACATTGTAAATTACAGAAACATTTGCTTATAGCTTGAGCGCTATGTAATTATAAACGAATAAATTGGGAAAGGTTTGGTATTTTAGCAGCATAAAAGGTATTTTTGAATATGACATTGCTTAAGGGAGTAGATTCTAAGAAGGGTATGATTTAAGGACTTTGTTTAAATAATTTAAGTTATATATATTGATCTGCTTTATTTTTAAAGCTCCATTTTTTAACTAAAGACTTTTAACTATAACCTTATTATATCTAAGTACTTAGGATATTCAACACATTATTATACTTTTTCTTAAGTTCAGATTTAAAAATTAGCTTTATAGATAAATATATGAATAGAGCTACTCAGAATATCAGCAATCTCAATTCTTCTAGCTTGTCTTACTAAAAACAAAAGGATTTATAATAAAGACTAGCTATAGAGATAGTCAATCTAGCATTAGCACTTATAAGGTAAAAGGAAATAGATTAAAATAAAGAGTCTAAAACAATAATTAAAGAACTATGTAAATAAAATAAAAGCTATTATAGAAAAGTTATACAATACCAATCATCTCTTTGATATAAGATACTAGTCCTTTTGTATCTAGCTTTACTAATATTAGCATAAATTCTTTTATTTATAAAAGCTTTTAATTATTTAGAGCTTTTTATGGTTAATAATCTTAGAATTAAATTGTAATGAAAGAGCTAAGTAACTAAATACTCTTAGAATTAGTTAAATAATTGTAAATAAATTTAATTATAGAAATGATAAAGAGATATGAACTAGTTCAATCTAATTCCTTTTCAATTATATTTATAAAGCATGCTTTTGATAGTCCCATATTATAACTAGTAGGTGCTAATTAAGCGAAAAGTGATAAAATAAGCCTTATAAAGAGAAATAAAATAGAGTAATAGTTCTATTAATAGATTTCTATTAAAGGTAACTAAAAAGATAATAAATGTGATGTTTAACTTTATTAATGAGAAACTAAAATTATCTTTATTTAATTAATTTAGCTTTATATCTTAACTTCTTTTTATTATTTTCATTTAGTCTTCATTATTTTATAAATTCTATTTGCAATGCTTATCTATTAATTAAATCAAATTATCACTAACACAAAAATTTATGCAATGCTAATTAGTTTATTCTTATGAACCCTATAATACACTGTAACTTTATCACATAAAGTGACTATTATTTTTTGTTTAAATAAGATATTAAACTAAGAGAAAAGAGATAGTAATTATGAATGTTTAATAAGTTCATAATACTAAATTTAGGGAAATTGGTATAAACCTTCATTTAATAAATTTAAAAATTAAAGGAGTAAATACAAACTAAATAAATAGGTTACTATAATTTAATTATTAGTGATCTATTTATCTGAATATGCTTTCTTTATTAATATATCTAAAAATTCTTTATTTCCCTTACTTTTTATTTTCAACATTTCCTTTAATAACCATACTCTTTTAGCTTTTGAGATATCTCTTTTTATTTCAATTTAAATAGCTAGTATATAACCTAAAACATTTCATTTCGGAAATCTTCTCTTTTTATATTTAACAATCTTCTATTATCATTTTCAATTATATATACTTGCTTAATTCAATTCTCACATGAGAAAGAAAATTGTTAGATTATAACAAAAATATAGAAAAACTTAGTTTAGTAAGCATTTTATTAATAAAAGCTAAAATTAGAAAGAATTAAGAAAGCTATAAAGCTTTAAGTAGTAATGTAAAAAAGCCAAAAGTGTAATTATTTATAAACCTCTTAGTAAGTTTATATAGCTTAATCTTTAATTATATAGATAAACTGAAAATATAAAGGATTTAACTTATTTTACTATGCTAGTTTAAGATATAGTCATATCATCAGAAAGCTAAATAATTATGACTAATTATAGAAATAAGATAACTATCTAGATAATAGAAACTACTTCTTTTACAATATTTTAATTTTATACTTTATAAAGATATAAGTAATTTTAAACCTTTTTTGGATTATTGTATTAGAATACAAGTTATTTCATTATAAAATAAAAGGTTATTAGATTATAAGATTATTAGATTCATATTTATACGTTCAAACAACTATGTTTGAGTGTAATATCTAAAGCTTAATTAGGATTCTAGTCTAAATAACTTATACCTAACATCATAAACTAAAATTAGTAAATATATTTTTAAGGTTGATGAAAGAAAATAATATATATAAATATCTTTAAATTAAGTTTAAGCTTGCTAGATAGTTATTTTTTATTATTATTTAAATATAAATAAGTTTATTTAGGTTAGCTTTATTGCTAAGCATGTGTTACTCACTTCTTATATACACAATTTTCGCATATATCATACTTACGGATACTCTAATTTATGAGCAATTTTATAGTGAAACTACATTTATGTTTTATACATTTGATGTCCTTTTTAGCACTTAATTTACTAATTAGGATCTTCAATAAACTTCTATTCTTATTCTTTAACTTTTTCCAATGGATTATTTTACTACTACAATTAAGCAACTTACTCCTTCTAATGCTAAGGTAGAAATTATTAAGCAGGATTTTATTTCTATTTAATCTATAGCAACTACTTACCTTCTATCATTTTTTAGTTTAGCTTTTAAACTAAATTTTAATCACTTTTTTCTTAGACCTAATACTAGTTTAAGGTATAATCTCTTTAGATACCTATTAAACTGTATTCTTCTAAATTAAGTTTACTTCTAGCACATCTATATTGATATTCTCTTTTATGAGTTCCTATAAATAATATACAAAATTATCTAAGTCACATATATTTTGCTAGTCTTTATTATGCCCTCCAGTTAATTTATTATCTCATCCGCATTTTAATAGTAGATTGATATCTTTGGCTAATGACTTATTATCTTTGGTAAAGACTTGATAGTTAGTTCTAGAAAATAAGATAAAGCAGTTACTAGGAGTTTTGTATAATTTCTGATTACAATAATGAAAACTAAGGTAGTGACTCCTTTTGCTTAGTCTCTAGTATTTGGTTATACTCTTGTAATGTATTTCCTATTATTACTTTAGCCTGTTAAGCCTTACTAACTTCTTCTTATTTTAGCTTCTCAATTATCTCAGCTGCTACTTCTATTTTATGATCTTTATGCTCTTCGGAAAAAGAACAAACCTAGCAAATAGGCGTAAAGTAATCTCTACAGAATAGAAGGTTTTTTTATTAGCCATGCTTAATGCAGATATCTGGATGTTTAAATGGAGACTCCAAATAAAAAGGATTTTGAACTGTAATTAATTTACACCAAGGACATATAACTTAATTTAGCTGGTAATAGGATTTTAAGGCACAATCGAAGCATAAAACATGTTAGCAGGTAAGTTATTTAGGTAAGTTTTAGGTAGAATTAAAAGGGAATTTACATTAGAAGCACTATTTATGATTCTACATTTTAAAGCACTATTTATATAATAAAAGGCCTAAGTTTAACTAAAATAATGATATGATAATAAATGCTAAGCTATTCGTTTACTTAAGAGTATGATTAACTTTGAAACTAACTATGAAATTAGCTTCCCATATCACTAGTTTAGAATAAACTATTAAAGGTAATTCTAAAATACTAATTAGATATCTAACACTGCTATTAGTTAGATAAGCTATCTTATAATCCACTATTATTCATACTTAGATTAACTAATTTATTGTATATTTATCTATTTAAATCTAATTTAGTATACTTACAAAGCTACAAACTATTATCAATCTACTAGCATTAATTGCCATTCAACTTTATTATATATGAATCTAAATAGTTTAGTTAAACAAATGTAGATTTAGATTAAAGGAAAAAAGATAGTAAGTATGAAATAAATAGCTAATAACAATAAACTTTATACTAATTAAATATATTTAAATTAATATTAGCTTATATATCTACTTCCTTAATCATATTTTTATATTATCAATTATCTTTACAGTAACTATAACTCAGACTAAAAATCAATACCAACATCAAATATTTTCTCAATTTACTTACTGCTTCATTTAGTAAATTGCTTCATAAGAATTAGAAGAAAATAGCAGTATTAGATTAATGAACTATAACCCTTTAAAGAATTAAATTAATGCTATATATTTAGATTGCTTTCATTTTATAGATAGTTATATAAAAATAGCTATTGAGATACCTCAAATACTAAGCAATTTAGAAAGTATTACATTATATGATACAATTATAATTATTAATACATATACTTAGTATCTAGGGATTCAACTCTTATTTACTGCTATCAAATACCAGATACCTTTATTCATTCAATTGCTAATTACTTCATATACGGTATTTCTGCAAAATAATACCTAAATTAATAAATTAGGATTATAAACTAAACTTAATAGCATAGGAAGAAACATAAAAGACTAAATTAAAGAGTATCTTTATAATTCTTAAGTATCCAACTAATAAAATCTAGACTATTTTTAATTTCTTTAAGTATCTAAAATAAAAGTGATTGCTCAATAAATGCAAGAAATTAATATGCAGATTAAAGAAAAATTCTTGGAATACAAGTATTAGAAACTAAAAATGATTCTAAGATTTATAAGTTTGGATTTTAAAATATTATGGAAATAAGAAAGAATCTATAATGCATAAAGCACGTATAATCTTATTTCTTTTAGGATTAGAATAATCTATGAATATGATAAAAATCATAAATTCATATTTTCAATTTAAATAGCTATAGCTAATAAATTTATAGCTCTTTTATTATAAAAACATTCAAAAACAGTAATGGTAAATTAGAATAGCTTTTATAGGCTATATAAAATTAAATATCTTATAGTACTTGTAAATATAATAATTACCTAACTACTATAAATTTTCTCTTTAAGTAAATAAATAATTAAATATTTAAATGTTTGCTTATATGTTTAAGGGTAAAGCTTAATAAGAAAATAATAAATAGTCATTTTATATTGTAATTATTCTAAATGAAGCTTATAATAATTAAATAACTAAAGCATATGATAAAATTAAGTGAAAGTGAGAATTTTGAGTAGATAAATAATTAATTGTAATATACTAAATAGATTATAAACAAATATTAAGAATTTAGTGATACAAAATAAATTACTTATTAATATCAAATCCTAAGCTACAAATAAATCTACAATCTTTATCAAGATAAAATTGTTATATAAGTGAATTATGAATTGACATGCAATATAAAGTTAGTGAGGTATATACTTAAATTACTAAATTAACTCTCTACTATAAAAACTAAAATAAAAGCGCAAAATAGATCATCAAATTAATAATTCATATAGTTAATGAATCTTTATGTAGCTAGTTACTTTAGATATTAAGAGAGATATAAAGGTAATATGGTTAGATCTTTTATTTTATAATGGATCTCTTAATTAAAAGAATGAACTTATATAAAAGCATGCAAGAGTTAGTAATAATAACTAAGATTAAAGAATATAATATTAAAAAGAGTTTACCTAGTATATCTTTCAGGTTTCTTATTTAGAGAACTTTTCAAAATTTTCTATAAGATATTCAGATATATCCATATGATTTCCATTAAGAGCTACATTCAGAGAATTTAAATTGTTTTAATTTTACAAATTCATAGGTACTTCTTTGCTCTAAAGGTACTTTACTAATTCTAAATTTCCAGATTGAACTGCAAAAATAACACTGTAGTCACCTAATTTATTTTAAATTTTTAAGTCTGAACCTTTCAGTTAAAGATATTGAACAGTCGATAATTTTCCAGATTTGCACGCTAAATGAACAGCAGTATTTCCAAAAGAATCTTGCAAATTGACATCTGCGCCTTTTTACTCTACTATGTATTTCATAACAACATCATTCTAATCTGTAGTTTCTGCAACTAAGTGGATTAAAGCTCTTTCATCAAAAGAGCATCTTTTAAGAGGACTATTTATATTCTTATCCTAAACTTGATACTAAAACAAAACTTAATCAATTGCCTCCAGATTGCTATCTAAAATAGCGTTGTAAGCCTTCTTAAATAGCATTTTTTCCTCTTCCTTATCAATAGTTGAGGGTGTCATTAGAGAACTTTATCTTCTTATAGGACTAAAATCGGGTGAATTGCCTTTCGAAGGTGTAGATTTATCAGATCCATTATTAATATTCTTAAACATCTCATTTAAAAGACTTTTTCGCTTTTAAGGTGATTACCTGATAATATAAGTTGAAAACTCGCTAGTCATATTTAATTTATTAACTTTTGGTAAAAATAGTGCTATTAAAATAGTTACATAAGAGTATTTCCTTTAACTAATATATTATAGCACTTTAGTGATAGCTATCTAAATATACTATACTTACAACATTAAGATATTAACTTAAGCTAAAATAACTAAAAGTTATTTATATAAATCATTTAAAATTCCTAAAATAAAATATAATAATCTGCCTTATATAAAAGCTTCTACTTCATAATAGCATCTCAGTAGGAAATATAATTAGAAACTAACTGAGAAGTTTAATCAAAGTAGTAATTCTTAAATGGTGAATATAAAAGTTAATATATAAAATAAGCTTTATAACAATAAAAAGCATTTATTTAATATTAAAAGAAAGTTATACTTAGAATTATAATACTCATAATAATGCAAAGCTAGTGATATTTCTTCATATGTTTTAAGCAAGATAAAGCTCTTATTATTAAAAATTAAATTTAGCAGTTTAAATAGTAAAATAGTAGTAAAAAGAATAAGCTTTTTAATTTATTTTATGCAAATTTACAGTAGTAGCTGAAAGTATGCTATATGGAATGTTTATTCTAAATAGATAGTATTAGCTCTAAGTTTAAATCTATCTTCCTTTAATACTCATTTATAATAAAATAATTATTTATTTACTTTTAGAAGAGTAAGCTTAACATTTATTTAAGGTTTAGAAAGAATGACTAACAATTTAGTTCTTAATAGGATATGAAAGGGATATTTCCTTAACCCTTTTGCAAATATAGGTAACATTTATCTTAATATTTTAAAGCAGATACATTAATGATATGAAAGAGTAAAATAAATATAAAGTATTATTAATAACTAACAATAAATCCTTCCAGTTTATTAGTAACTTTCTTTATCTTTATATCAAATTTAAATAATAGGAATTAAAATCCTTTAGTGGAGTATAGCAATAAGTATTAAACAATAAGTATTTATAGATAAATAGTGTTATAAGATAAATATATTAAGCATCATACTCAAAATATGATAATAGTTAAATGGTAGTAACTAGTTATATTAATAATTTAAAGGATATATTTATATACCATTTTTAGCTAAACATTGCAACAAGTAGATTATCAAATATATATAAATAAAAATCCTTGCCTTTCTAAATTTAAACAATTAATAGATATATTAAAATTATTATCTGATATATCATAGAGAATAATAAGCAAATATAAATGAAATAAACCTTCTAAAGAAATATCTGAAGAAGAGAATATCATATATTTAAGCGCATCAACTTTTAGCTCACATTTAATATGTGTTCCTGGTTACCCTTGAATTTAAATTTCATTTACAGTAAATATGCCTTCCACTGAAAAAAATTAAGTCTTTCCAGTCAAAGAAGCATCTTTGAAATTATTTTCGGATATATTAAACTATAACTCTAAGATATTTTACTTGTTTACCTGTTAGCCATAAGAATCTAAAAGTATAAAGTAATACTCTTCAGTTTATGCTTACCCAGGAGCAAATTAAACTTGCTGATTACTAAAATCTTATTATCTTCTTAACTTACTAGAGTTACTTTATTCTGCTTAATTATCTTTTAGAGATAGTTAGCAGTTAGGAATTTTATTATAGCTATTATAGTTCTTATCTCTTAAGACTCCTAGAAAGGTTTCTTCTGAAGCTATTTCTTTACCATACTAAGCCTGATTGTTTTTAAAAAACTAGCAAAACTCTTCTTTTAGGGTGATATTTGGAAGTATTTACGGAATTTTATTTTTTCAACTTATAGCTCCTCCCTCACCCTAAGTGATGGCTTGGTTATTTATAAATTGATTGAATTTTTAATAAAAAGTGCATTGTTTATCTAAGTATCATAATCTCATAGTCCCCTTCTCTCTATTTATTTTCCTAAAGCTTTTTTAAATTAAATAAGTTTTAGTTTAAACTTAAACTAGCTTGAAGCACATAAATAGCTCCTCCCTCTTAAGATGCACTGCAGTCGGAAAATTTGGATTGATTGATATACAAAAGGGAGTTATTTTTAATCTCGTTAGTAATGAAGAAGCATCCTCCAAGCCTACCAGTTATATTTATGAATGTAGATTAGGTTATTTCTAGTTAGTCTACATAAGAAAAAAAATTGCAACCCTCTAAACTTCCTAATCTTGTTTTAAAAATGGAGTTTTAAATAAAGGATGATTTTGAAGAGACTAAATGCAAAGCTCAAAATTTTAGAATGTATCGTTAGATTAAAAAATATAGTATCCAAACAGTTGTTAGATTACTCTCCTTCTTCGTGGAGGAGGTATAAAATCCCTTCTTGAAACCTTCAACTATTTTTAATTCTGCTTGAAGTTTATAAAATAAAGAAGATTGGCTACTCAAACTACCTTTAAGACATTTCTTCATTTTCTAACATCTTCTAATCAAGACTCACAAGAATATTCTATTAGATCTAACTAACTAAAGCTAATATTTCCCAATAATATAAATAAGAATATCTAATGATTAAACTATTTCTCTCGTTAAATTTATCCATAAACTATAAAAAGCTTAAAACTAATCTAAAAATTTGGAGTATTAGAGATTAAATTACTTATTATCCCAAGAGAAATTTAATAAAAGAGTAAAAGCAAAAACTAAAAAGGTAGATGAAATGAAGTTTACTCAATTAAATGAAACCATCTAATTGATTAAATTAAAAGATAAGAGAAATGAATTATATCTTTAGATACTTTAATAAAAATAAATTTGCTTTTATTTTTTCATTAAGTTAAATCTATAAAAAAATTTATATGAAGTCTCAAACATTTCAAGATTATAGGCTTTTGTGATCAAGAAAATTATGATTGTCGTCTTTGAAATTAATACGCTTTTTTTTAATTTTGTTTAGCTGCTATTAAATTTAGTTTGATATATCCATATTCACTTAAGATGGTGCTAAATTTTAATCTCTAGTTTATATGGTAGTTTATTATCCTTATGTTTATATTTTTTCTATTTCATTTCCTTCCATTTATTAAATCAAACTATTTTATAGATTTTACTGACTAATTTCTTATTCTTAATGTTTACCTTTTTCAATTCAAAATCCTTATGTTTATTAGAAGTTAATTGCTTGTTACAGATCATGCTTTTCAGCTTTTGTTTCTAAATTAGGATTTTCATCTAATGTAGCTTATCTGATTTATGCCCAAGATACATTTTGCATCTGTTATTACTTGTCTGCTTCAATAGTAAAGCAAAATATTTTCTCTTTTATTATTTGGGAAATTAAAAACTACTCTTCAACTTCTTCTTTTGAAGGGCTTTGGTATTCTTCGCTATAACTACAACTGCTTTCAACATTCAAAGCTGATTCTTTACTTGATTTCTATATAAAAACTTACAAATCCATTTTCCTAAATAATTTTTACTTAAGAAAGGTTAAAAACTGAATTATATGAAAGGGTCTAAATAGCTGACTACTTTCTTTCATATTATTTAGTCAAGTCCATCAAAATATATCTCAACTCATGAATAAACTTAAGATCAATGCAAAGTACTTTGCTTTAGTAGTCATTTTTCCAATAAGGATATTCTTACTCTTCTTTTATATTACTTCAAATCTTGGGATCTGAACTCTTTTCCTCAGGGCTAAATTATTAGATACTTTCATTTATTTTGCCTTCGTTTTCATTTTCTTTTATACTTTTAGAAGAGTCTTCATAATCTACTGGAAAGAACATCTAAAATTATTTTAATACACTTGAAGGAATTAGTCCGTTATTTACTATTGCCATTAGATTTTAAATTACTCCTCTTGAAAGCTATTCATCTGGCTTTTGTATAAGCAGTTTGCGATCAAGAGAAGTTAGTTCAAATCATTAAACTTATCCCTATTATTTTTAATTATTCACGAAAGCTATTTTATTACCTCTTTGAACTGCTTATACGATTAATTGTATCTGCTTCCTGCTTATGATCTTAAATATATAGTCATTTTGTGTGTTGTTCAATTTTATATTAGTTTTAAAGGTATTTTAATCTCCTTCGTCTATTATTAAGGTTTTAATAACTTAAATCCAATTTATGTTTTAATTTTTCTGTTTTCAGTTTTGTTTCTTAATAAATAAAGTACTTAGCCTAATGAGTTTAGAGTACCTTTTGTTAATTTTAGATATTTTAAAGTTAATGAAATCTTTTTTATTCTCCTTTTAACTTTATTCTAGAATTCCATATACATACCAGTTAAAAAGCACTGTAAACCCTCCATAGTTTATTATTTCTTAATAAATTTGATGAAGATCAAATTGATCATCTCTTAAAAGTTGGAAAACAATTAAAATAGCCATAGGAATTGTTAGAGGATTTTTCTAGCAGTACTCTTATAGAGCTTTCCTATTAACATATTAAGATAAAGCTACTATCTAAAAGCCATTTAATTAGAAATCTCTTATTTACTGTTTGAAGTATTTATAAAGTATTAGCATTTAACTTTATTAAAAGGATTCAAGACTTTCATCTATCTCATCTATAGTATATTTATTAGCCTTCTTTATTGATTAATATTCTTAACTTAAATACTATTAGAATTAGGTATTTTTGAAGATGGAAACTATCATACCTTTAATCAACTTTTTATTATTTTTATTTTACTTTTAATCATAAAGAAAGTTATACTATTTCATTTATTACATCCATTACTATGTGTGCTATTACCAGGCTTCTATTTATTTAGACTCATATTTTATTTCTGTTTCATTTTAAATCTTTTAGGTGACTTAAATAAATTTCTCAAGCTATTTCTTGTTTTAAAATTATATTTTTTCTTAAATAAATTATAAAGTAGCAACATTTTATTTCTATTACATTTAGTTTATTTCTTAATACTAAGTATAATGTTGAAAAGTGTCTTAATTCACTTTGATCGCATTATTTACAATAATATATTACGAAATCTTTTATTTTCTTCCCTTTTACTTAGTTTTGGTCTGCACTTATTAATCATTTTCACTTTCCTCTTTAGCTTCTTCATTTTGATTCTAAGCATTAAACTTAACTAGTAGTTCATAAGTCTAGCTAACTTATAAAAATTTAGCTTCTTCACAAAAGTTTTAAATTATTAGCTTTAGAAATTGGTTCTTATTAATTTACTATTTTTGAAACTTAAAAATGTTTCATAAATGTTCATAGTTATAATTCTCATTAGTCTGAGTTCTTCTTTACTCAATTATTCTTTCAAAATCACTTAATACTTTATTTTCTTTTATTTCCCATACTATGGAGATTTCTTCTAGATGGATTAGATTTCTTATTATTGTTGTAAGTTATTTAACAAAAAACCAATTGAAATCTTCAAATGCCTTGCTTTTACTCATTTTATCTATAATTTCTTTAGGTATGTATTAATAAGCTAAATGATTTCTCTCAAGTACTAGTAAGCATGTGTCCTTTACTAAATCTATTTAAATGGGTTCTGTTAAGAATAATACTCTTTCTAAATCTTCGCTGACTAAAATAGTATCGCTATTCAGTAAAATGGTTTAGTTTAGCGCAGATAGTTCAACTTAGACTCTCAAAATATGGTAAATAAACCTTTCTAACTACTAGTAAGTGAAAGGATTCTATTCAATCTTTCTCTTTTAAATGAGTTGACTTAAAGACATCAACTAACCATTTATGAAGAAATCTGGAACTTAAGCTACTTAAAATAAAATAGTTTCTTTATCATTTGACTAAACAGAAAATGACTTATAAAATATAAAATAATGATCTAATCTACTTTTATTCAGCTTTTACCTTGTCTAGCTTTTCGATTTTACTTAGTAAAAGAAATTATCTAGGTCTTTGTATAGTTCTATTTTAGCAAACACTTCTTGATTTGTTTATAAATTTCTCTTAGCAATGATATAGAAATCCATTCTTGATTTTCCCACAATTATGGCTCGAGCTGTTTTTTTATCTTACAATCCTAATTATGCAAAGTTAATATTTTGTAGGTAACTTTTTTCTGCTTTATCTATCATTGATAAAAAGCTATTAAGGCTTTTATCTAAATTAGGCTTTTAATTTTATACTTCTTGAAGTCTTAAAATTTGTTATTTGATGGTTTCTAATATCTGTTATTCTTTATTAATAAGAGACTATTATTTATATGGATTAATTGAAGCTAGAAGCAATTGCACTATTATGTTCATCTGCTTTATTTCACTTGAAGAAGCGATTTAGTTCCAGAGTAATATATTAGGCTCTCTATCTTAAAGTTTCTATTTAGTTAATTCTTATATGTAAGACTTTGCTACTGAAAGGTTTTTTTAATCTTTTAAATCAAGACTCTATAGTATGAACAATGTGCTTTCTATCATTTCCAAACCGAATATTTTTAGAAGGTTTCATAATTAGTCTTATAGTTTATCTTTATCTTAGAGTTTGCTACAGAAGATAAACTTAATTTTAGTTTCAATAGATGCATATTTATTTATAATGCTAGTCATTCTATGTTTGTTTAGATTTTTGGTACTAAGGAAATTTAAAAAGGATAGATTTTTTAGTTAGAAGACTTAAACTTAGTTGGATATTACAGTATCTTACAATTTTTCATACTACCCATTCAGGTATAACTCTAAGCTTTGTAAGAATCTACTGTTTTAGCTTCCAAAGACACAGATTAATTAATTGCTTTGGTTAAATTCCTTCATTTTGTCAATAGCTATAGTTAAGAAATTAGGTGATAAGAATATATCCTATATCTGCTAATTTTTACTATTTAAAATAGGTAATTCCTTTATCTTTGTTAGGAGATCATTTATCTCTTGCTATATAGAAACTTAAGCTTGCATATTTATTTCCTCGACTTAATATGGTTCTGCAAATTATTTGGGTTGAATGAGATTGCCTTATTTTTGAGCCTTAAATTAACAAAAAAAATTTTCTATTTATCTAGATGATTTATGAAAATCTTGGATTGAAAGCAACTCAATTAGAGTTTTATGGTTTGGAGTCTCTTTACCTTCTTTTTCAATAATTTTTTTAAGGTTGCTAAAATCTTTAGTATGAAAGCTTCATTAGACTTAGTACTTAATATCATTTCTTGCTATGAAAGATTATAGTCCCTCTACAATAATTTCTAAGTTTTAGGTTTATTCTTCCAAATAAGCCATTTATAATTATAGCCTTCATTTTAAAAAATGCATCATAATAAGTTGAATTTACTTTGTAATTTGATTATAATTTATTTTACAATGTAAATTAATGTAATTTGATCATAATTTATAGTGCTCATAGATAAATTTTAATATGAAAAAGATAAAAAAAGCTTATGAGCTTTTCTGGTCGAAGTTTTTTCCAATTTCATTACTTTTAAAGTTGTATAATGATTTTAATTTAGTTAAGTTGGTTTTTTAACGGAATTTAAAAAAATGCAATTCTTTATGCAGATTATTGCTTTTATAAAAGAGATAATATAAAACGTTGGAGAAAGGATCTGTCAATTGATAAAATTGAAATGTCGATAGATTAGCAAAAGCAGAAATTTGGAATCCAGTTTTATCCTGGAATTATTTCCATTTTAGTTTTATTAAGTTTATTGTTAATCAAATAAAATTAAAAAAATATCTAAGTTTTTTTACAGAATACCCGAAGCATGCTGCTTCATTCTAGTCATCTTAACTGTAAAATGCTACTTAATATTCCAAATAAAGTCTCTGTATTTTCTCATGATTACCTTTTTCTAATACTACTTGCCATCACTCTTGCTTTAAACAAATATAATAGAACAGCAAGCATCAAAGATATCTCCTAGTATTTCATAGTATAGTTTATTAGGTATTGTTATCTAAATTATATAGCAATAAACCATAAAAAATTTGTGAATATCACTTCTTTTTAATGTTTTTCCTTCTAGCACTTTTGTGATTATTACCTTTCTAAAAAATGTTGGTGTTCTTCTTGTGCTTTACTGAGAGAGACTATTACAACACTTTCTTTTTCGTTTATGAATTAGAGCATAATTAACCACTAGGATTTTATATAAAGGCATATAAAACTGATTGTATATCCCTTTTTTCATAATTATCTTACCTTTTTTGTCTGCATATATCTCTTATCTATTCTTTTGGATTATAATGTAAATTATGATCTAATTTATTTTATAACGTTTAAGCTATTTAAATTAATAAAAAGACAATCAATAGAAAAAATTTTAATTTAAGTTTTATTTTAAGTAATATATCTGACTAGAAGTTAAAAGAAACAAACAGCATATCTCATTATAATTTCAAAGATTCTGTGTAGACTTCTAAAGTAGGTTAAAAACAAGCTATTTAGACATAAGGAAGATTTCTCTTAATTAGTTAAGTCAAAACGTGTAAATTATTATTTAATCTAGCAATCATAAATCACCTACTATCAGAATCTTTCAAATTATTAGCCAGAAGTTCCTAGTAATTTTAATTAGTCTCCTTCTTTAGATTTGAATACATAAAAATATAGTAAATAGGATTATAAGCTATCATTGGATATCCTTTGTAAGGTAATTAAATTTTAGAAACAGAAAGTTTATATAATCGAAGCTAGGAGCTGATGCCAATTGAAGACTTTTTGATTTATTATCATAATCTAGAGAAAATATACGAGCTGAACTATAGGATTTAGAGGCTTCTTAGTCTTGTTTAGTAACAAATATAGAATATAAAATCTTAATTAAGAATTGAACAAATAAGAAGAAGAGTGAAAATTAAATAAGCAGCTTTAAATTAATAAGCACTTAAACATTAGAGAGATTAAGTATTAAAGCCAAAATAAATCCAAAAATATCAGATTTATAAGTTAAACGGGCTTTAAGAAAAGAAATCTAATTTAAATAATATAGTATCAAGGTTCATGGTAGTAAGAAAGACTTTAGAGCTGCAGAGTATTTTACATAGATGACTTTCTGGTATAAAGCCCAAAAAAATATTCGCTCAATCTAATTTTGATGAAGATACTGCAAACTTTAATCTTTATAAATTCAATAATCTTAATTTAATAAAATTTTCAAAGCTTCATTAAACTGATTGTATTTCAATAAAATTGGCAAACATTATAGATATGCAATGCTAAGGGTTAAGTTAACTCGAATGGCCCAGTATTTAATTATGGAGTTTTTTGTCTTCTGGTTATACATTTGATAAGAATTGATCCTAGGTTAAATGGAAGCTTTTAATATCTAATTTAAATTAAAATATATTTGATATTTTTAAATTTAAGGTAAATAAAATTAAGCTAAATTTAAATAATTATAAGGATCAAATTTAAATTAGTTGAGTACTAAAGTAGAAGTAATTATAAGAGAATTTAAGGTAAAATAGGCATATTTAATGAAAACCATAAATAGTTTGGGACAATTGAATCACTTAGTATAATTAATCAGTAAGAAAAACTTAAATAACTTTATGAAAGTTGCAAGCAGTTTAAGCTTATAAAGCATTTTATATAAAGGTCTTGGATTTTTCTATTTTTTTCTTTAGCATCATATGTGTAGAAACACATTCAGCAAATTAAAAAAAATCTTAAGAATATAAAATTAAAAAAGGAAAGATGAATTAAACTAGAAAGTACTTTAAGGTGTAAATTGGATTAAGTAAGTATATCATACTAAAAAATAAATTCAAAAGATTTAAATTAAAAGAATTGAAATTTAAAGCTTCTAAGAAATTTAAATAGCTTAGATAGCTATTCTAGAAATAAAAGCTTATAGATAAGGCAATCTCTTAAAATAAGAGATTCAACTAAGTTACAAAATATATAGTTTATTTAAATTTGAGATAGTTAGCATTTGTTATTTTTAAGATTGTACTACAGGATAATTTAGAGATTAAAGAAATAGTTTGGAAAGATATCATCCTATCTATCATTTAATTATTTAGAGTTATAAGTTAATATATAAACTTAAATTGAATAAGCCTTTTAAATCCTATAGCTAATTTCTTTATTTCTAAGATTTTATTTAGAATTAATGCTATGATATTTATTAATGCATGGCACTATAAAAAGTTCTTTATTTAGGCTTTTTTATAAATCAAAAATTGCTAAATATTCTGTTTATTTAAGATACTTTAGTGAAGAATAAATCCTCTTAAATTATAGTCAGTCATTTTGTTTATTGCTCATGCTTAAATAATAGTAGTTGATTAAAGTGAAGAAGTGAATTATAGTCTCTGGAAATTAACTCTTTAAATAAAATTTTACCTTCCTCAGCTTCTCTGGTTTTTAATGATATCAGGACTTAATACCTATATTTAATTTACTCAATAAAGTATACCTGAGATAATTAATTTCTATCAAATAGTAATAAAAAGATATAAGAATAAAGAAATTCGTAATATTTATCTATTTGCTCTAAAGACACTACTTAATGAATTACTAGAAACAAACTACCAAGTATAGTTTTTAAGGTATATAAAAAGGTGATTTTTTATTTAATCTTGTAGCTAAAAGTCTTAATTCTATTTAATTGATTGATTGAAGATTACATCACAATGGTACGCTACTAACTAACTATTATCGCTTGATATATTATAATTAAGATACCCATTTATTATTAATAAACATACATGATATATTTAACTAATTGAAATTGAAAAATCTAGTAATCTAAGCTATCATATTATTATTTTTAATGTTCTTACTAGATCTCTTTCCAATATTTCTATACAACATTATAATAATATATAAGCTTTAGTATGCTTAAATAAAGCTTAATTATTATCAATAATAACTATTTTATTTATACTGCTTACTACAATTTCTACCTTTATTATTAATTCCTAGTTTAAACTAAATCATTTTCTTTAATATACGAAAGAGTTAGTTTAATAATTAATAAACTTTACTCTAATAGTTGTTTTACAAGATAATAGCATTGTCTATAATGGGTAGATTATTAATAAGTCTCATAAGTTACTTTCTTCTTATTAACTAGTTATTAGTTATTCTTATAGCAATAATAAAAACCCCTATTTGACTTAAGAAAAGTAGAAGAGGTAATATTCATTATTTAAAAGATTCTTTTATTTTATCCTTTAAGAGTAAGAATATTAGTCAAACTAGTAGAAACAGATAAAGAGTGTAAGAGCTTAAGACTATTAATCCTTTTTCTCTTGAGACTATATTCTCTCATATATTTACAATTAATTCATTATTCCATATCAACTGTCTAAATAGCCCGTTTTAGTAATCTATTGCCGCCTAAAATCTAATTTAATATTTATCAATTTGTTGTTAATCATAATAACTACCTAAGCTTCTAGAACTGTTCTTCTATATTAAAAGGATTTAATTAAGAAAGATAGGATTGAATCCTTAAAGCTATTTTATAAATAAATGCTTTTACTATTTGATCTAGTATACATAATCTATTATTATCCCATCTTAGTGATACTTATAGAAATAGTTGCTTCAGTTAACAATTGAGATTATACGCCTTTATTTATATTTCTTCTTTTCTTACAAGTTAAATTAAAGCCCCTTATATTTTAAAGCTGCAGTTTTATTTTCTTAGATGAGTTTTAAATTCCAAAGCCAAAACAAAATTAACTTACTTAAATAGGCATTATGATTTCAAATAATTAAGCAATATAAAAGAAATGCTAGATCCTATTAGCTTGTGATATCTGATGGACGAAGTTAAAGTTAGAGAATACTAAAGGTATCGCTAATTAAGCCTTCTTTTATTAAATTTAATTTTAACATCCTAACTATAAGCTTCTGAATATAAAGCTTTCTATGCTTTTAAATCAGATATTTTTTATTCTATGCTGGTTGAATGAACACATTTTCACTACTCATATATAATAAAATTTTGATGGAAAAAAGTAAAAAATAGAAGAATTAAAAGATTCAATCAAAGGTAAACGAAAAGATCCATGAATAAAATAGGCTGGCATAAAGCTCTAAGGACTAATTATTTATAATTTACCATAAAGTAAAACCAAGACAACTTACTGTTATAGCATATCTATTAAGATAAATCCAGTTAGTCATCTACTTTATTTAGACTAATTTAAATAGCTAACTGAGTAATTTAAGTTGCTGAATTTAGAGTTGCAATTATAAGAAAATGAGGAATTAATACCTTGTTAAGAAGATATTCTCTTTATGAAAGGTGATTGAGAGTTAAAGTAAAAGACTGAGCATAAAAATGATGATACTAGGAGTTTAAGTTACTATAGTTGATAAGATTTGAGCTTAAATGCTCTGATATTTTAATAGTTTAATTATCTTGCAAATAAATCCATTTCATTAAATCTAATCCACCTAGTCTGCACCTTTCTCATCTAAATCTATTTTATAATTACGATAATTGCTATCACAGCATCTAGATAAAATGATAAGTAAAATGTAGAAAGAATGATAATAAAACTAAATAGAGCCAATTTAGCTTTAGCTCTATAGTTTTAATAATAAAATTAGAATCCTCTAATCTAACTTATTTACTATAGATATAACTAAAGAATAGCTTCTCCCTTTATTATTACTTAGTTATACTCAACCTATCAAATATAAAAAAGATATAAACATAACTTAAATACCTTAAGTAAACCTTTAAAGTTAGTTAAGATATTAATGCTATAGTTGTTTATAATCTAATCAAATCCACCATTTTCAATACAAAGCATTCTGCTTAATTCTATTGCCAAAGGTAAAAAACAAATCAGATGGAAAAGTTATTAACTGCAAAGTGTTGAAGAATAATACTTCAAACTGAAAATAGTTTTGCTATAGTATAAAGATAATACGCCTGCTCAAATGGTTTAAGTTAATATCTAAAAGATTCAAGAAAATAAGTACAAGAAACTTTTTAATTTAACTCCAAAAATTAGAGCAGGAATAGCTTGCTTAGAAATCATATTTGATGAATGCATAGAAAATAAGTGAAAACTAATTCATTTGATAAAAATTTAAGAAAATATTTTGGTTGAGCCAAAAAAGGATTGGTATGTTAAAAAATATTTAAAATCCTTTAAAGGAAAACGAAAACTATAAAACTTGGAATTTATTTTTGGAAAATTGAATCAATTTAGACTTTTGAAAGAAAAAATTTTGCTAAATCATAAATATTAAGAGCAAGCAAATTTCCCAAATTTCTAATTTTATCAAAATAATAGATAGCAATCATGATATAAGTGCTACTTGAACAGTATTAAAATAATGGAAAAGGAAAAATTAAATTTAATATATAAAAGCTGGTTAATACATAAGAGTAACTTAAGCACATAATCATATAAATTGATAACTTATATTAAATTATTAAAATTCTTAATCATTTATTATTTTTCATTAAAAGCCTTCCAAAATATTAAAAATATTCTAAAATTATAATAAATATAGTGCTAGGTATAAAGTCATAAATCAAAATTTTTTATCTAATAAAACCTTATACGGTCTTTTAATTTTTGAAGAGAAGGATTATTTTTAGAAAATTTAAGTGAAATTACTTTTAAGGTTTATAACAACAAAATTTGATTTTATTTATATTCTTTTTAATTATTAATGGTACGTATTAACTAAATCAATGAAAGTGTCTAATGTTTATCTTGTCTATCTGAAATAGTAATTGAGATAGATATAAAGGATAAAGAAAAAGATTCTTATCTAGATATACTCTAATAAATAATCACCAGATGCTTATTTAAATCAAGGATTTTTTCAGTGATAGGAGTATTTGCAGTTATGCGATTCTATTTAGTGAAGTTGCTGATTAAATTTTATTCTATTTTTAATTTTTAAGGAGAAAAATAGAGGTACCTAAGCCATTTAAATTGCTAAATTATCTCACTCTAATTGGGTTAAACTTGATCATAATAAAATAGTTATTTCTATCTTCACATCTTATTCCTTTAGCTTTAACATTAATCATTTAAGCTTTATTAAAAATATCTATTTTTACTAAAAATCCACTTAAACTATTTTAAATATCTTAATAGCTTTATTATAACTAAATTAAATAAAATACGAAATAGATGCTTGAGTTAATAATTAATAGCTTAGTAACTATTGTTATTTATTACTTTTTGAATATTTCTTGTAGAAATTTTCAACTTTTTCCTTATGAGGTTTCATAAACTTTATGATTAATAAGTTTACTTCATCCTCTTCTTGCTTCCCTTTTTTGTTTTCTAACTCTTTTATTAAATTTAAGCTTTAATGAGGATTTAGAGAGATTTTTTCTCTTCATTAAGACTGAATGTTTCAAGTTTAGATTTCTACATTATAACTTACATATCCATTTTCTTGCAAAATCTTTAGAATTGAAAGCTAGAAAACTGAATTATAGGATAATATTTATACAGCTGATTTCTTTTTCTCGAATGTCCTTTTTAGACTTGAGACTAACTTTTACAGTTCTAATATGAATTTTATATCTATCTATAGAACATCATTCTAGTGATTGTTCACTTGATAATCATAATGCTACTAATTTTAGTTAGGCTAATCTTCAGATGAATCCTCAAAGTCTTCTGGATAATATAAATTAAAATGTTTCTACAATATTTAGGGGACTATTAAATTAAAATTAACTAAATGTTAAGAGTTTTCGAGCTTGCTGGAGTTCCAACCAGTTTCACTCTGCCATTTTTTTTACATGGATGTAGACCATGACCTTTTTTGATAAGTGGCAGGTTACCACTAATAAATTTAAGTAGGTCTTGCAAGGAGTTTTTATCTATATATTCCAGTTTTTGTTATCCATAATTTGTTAAGTCGACATCATATTTTTTATTGTTCTTTTTCGTTTAATCTTTTTCATTATTAACAGTTTCTTAGTAGATGATAGCTCAATTGACAGTATCTGCAATGTTTTTTTAATTATTGGTAAATTGTACTTATATTAAAAAAAAATTTCACTTTTTTCAAGTCTTTTAATTATGATATTATCGTAATTTTCAGATTCTTTTTATGGGTTAGATTGTTTTTCGCACGACAGTGGCTTTTTTTCGACTTCCATCTTTTAAGAATATTTAAAGTTTTGTTAAGATTATTTTCAGAGTTGCTTTTCCGTTACTATGTTGTTTTCAATAAGTTAGTTTTTTAATATTACATGTTCAGTCTTCTATAAAGTTTGTTAACTCCCTTATTTAAAGATTTTAATTGTAAATTGTTTCTTCGTATTTAATTATTTGCGCCTACATCGCCTCAATCTTGATTTGTAAATCTTCCATGATTTGTATTTTATGTTTGTTAGATTCAATTGAGCCTGTCATAATTTTGCCTTGCGAAGATGAGCTTGAATATAATTCCTATCTTTCCTATTTGCGTAACTCCTGCGTCGCCTTTTTTTAGCTTTTCTTATTTAATTTTTAGAAAGGCGGATGTTTTGCTCCCTTTTTTTTAATTTTATTTAGGGGACTAAACCATTATAAGTGATTGATATTATTTATTTGATAATGTTTTTAGCTTAAATCTCATCTTACTTTGAAATTAGAAGCTTTCTATCAAACTGGTCAAGTCCTATTCATTGAATTGTTTATATTTACTGTTCGCTATTAATAAAAGCTAGTTTGTTTAGTCTTTTGACTGCTTAAATGATTTCTTAAACCTCCACTCTACTAAAAATCTTTCAAACTGTATCTTTTTCAATATTTTCTGTCTTTATTTTCATTATACCTTCCTTTTTGATCTCTTAGCCTTTAATGTATCGTGTTTATTCTTAGGATCAGAATAAATCTAACATATCGAGTTTCGTCTTTATCTAAGAGTTGTATTACTAGCTGAGTCTATAAAGTTAGTTATACTTGCTGTTTATTTAGAATTATCTAATTTATATAGTGCTAGTATCATTTGCCATGTTATATGCATACATATTGAAAATAACAGTGAATCCCCCATTATTAACCATTTCTTAGTACATTTAATAAGTCTCATAGTTATCTTAACCTAACAGTTAAACTATTATAAAGCAGCTGAAAGGTAGAAATAGGAAATATTTTAGCAGTTTCAATGCAAATTCTTCAAATAAGATATTTGAATTACTTATAATATCAGAATATTCCTGAATTTCTGTTATCTTTAAGATTATTTAACTTAGATATTTAACATCAGAATAAAGACTTCGTAAAGAAGTATTTAAATATCTTTTCAAATGCTCTATATTAGTAAATTTAGCTAGTTATGAATAAGTTTGATTCTTAAAAGCTTTATTCTAATTTAATAAATTACCTTTCTTTATAACACTTCAATACTCTTTTTCTTATTTTTCTTCTTTGCTTTTTTAGAAATTTTCTATTCTTACTTCCTCTAACTTCTTAAATTTGATAACCCAAACTACCTACTTGAACTACACATGAAATTTTCTTTAAAAATAATATTATAATAATTAGCAACTATTTTATAGAGCTATTAGTTAAGAACCCCAATTATTTTGCTATAATTTTTAAGCTTCTAATCAATCTAATTTAATCTATAGATGCTTTTCAAGCAATTATAAATTTAAAAGATACATTTAATTATCATACTTTAATGATATTTATTTTTAATAGTTTAAGAGTTAAATTTAATAATTGAAAAGATGGTGGGAGCTGAGAATGCCCTTCGTGACAACACTTTCTGGTTTTATGGCTAGGAACAAGTTCCTTTCCTGTCGCTGAGAAAGTCCCTGGTCAGAGTCATTTTCTGAAGGGAACGATGTCTTTGAGATTATCCGCTCTTGGTAGGGACTTGAAGCCTGGCTGCTCATAGCGATGGAGCTCCCTAGCAGCTGTGCCTGGAGCACAACAGGATATCCCCGTTATTCCATAAAAAGAGAGCGTCGGGTCGTGCAATCGGAAAGGAGTTTCCGGTCCAAAAACTTTTTTAGTTGAAATTAAATTAAATTAAGAGTTAAATTTTTCTTTGGAATGCTGCTTAGTGATATATCAATTTTCAAAAGAGATCTTATACTCCTTTTACAAATTTCCTCAGAAGCATTCAGATTATATTTAGATGAGGCTTCATTTTTCCGTTCATTAATATAATATTTGCGTTCTACTTTTCATATTTTGTCCTAACTAACAAAATTTGAAGTTTGAAGTGATTTAAGCTATATCTATAGCTTTAATTTTATAGTTCTACTTTAAATAATTTAATAGTGTTTAAATGTTTTTATGCATAGAAGAATTCTTAAGTTTATCATATTCTTTACAATTTTAAGATGAGTCAAAGGCTCTTTATTCATAATAAGTTTTCCAAGTAAGAAATTTCTCTCTCTTTCTATAAATTCAGTTCCAAATCCTCTAAGCATTCTCTGATTCTCTTAAATTACTGGGTAAAAATCAATCTAAATGTACTTTAGTTAAGTTTTTTCACCTAACATTTAGATTCTTTCAATTTGGAGTTTTAAAACTAAAGAGGATTGATTACTCTAACCACCTTTGAGATATTTCTTCATTTCCTAGCATATTTTAATAAAGTTCCACAAGAATATCCTATTAGCTTAAACTAATATTAACTATATTAGCACTAAGAAAATCTAATAATTAAGCATTTTCTATCTTTTTATTATATTCACAATCAATAAAAAACTTAAAACTAATCTAAAAGCTAGAAATATAAGAGACTAAATGACTTATTATCACAAGAGAAACTAAATAAAAGAGTAAATTCAAAAATTAAAAAGGTAGAAGAAATGAAGCTTACTTAATTAAAAGAAACCATTAAATGTTTAAATGAAATAATAGCTATTTGATGCTTAAATAAAGCAAATAGTTATTTTTAGTTTTTTATTTAAAATTAATAATAAAGTGCTTTATTTGCGTTACTAAACATTTTAATAAAACAGGGTTTTGTAATCAAGAAAATTATGATTGCGGTTCTCGACGTTAATATATTTTCTATATTTCTCATTTATTTTACTTAGATTTTATTAAATTTATCTAGCTATTTCTTTATTCACTTATGATTAAGCTGGATATTAATCTCTAGTTTGATTGATAAATTATTATTATTATATTCAAGCATTTTCTATTTCATTTCCTTCCACTTATTAAATCAAACTATTTTATAGATTTTACTGACTAATTTCTTATTCTTAATGTTTACCTTTTTCAATTCAAAATCCTTATGTTTATTAGAAGTTAATTGCTTGTTACAGATCATGCTTTTCAGCTTTTGTTTCTAAATTAGGATTTTCATCTAATGTAACTTATCTGATTTATGCCCTAGATACATTTTGCATCTTTTATTACTTGTCAACTACAAAAGTAAAGCAAAATATTTTCTCTTTTATTATTTGGGAAATTAAAAACTGCTCATCAACTTCTTCTTTTGAAGGACTTTGGTATTCTTCGCTATAACTACAACTACTTTCAACATTCAAAGCTGATTCTTTACTTGATTTCTATATAAAAACTTACAAATCCATTTTCTTAAATAAGCTTTAATTAAGTAAGGTTTAAAACTGAATTATATGAAAGGGTCTAAATAGCTGACTACTTTCTTTCATATTATTTAGTCAAGTTCATCAAAAGATATCTCAGCTCATGAATAAACTTAAGATCAATGCAAAGTACTTTGTTTTAGTAGTCATTTTTCCAATAAGGATATTCTTACTCTTCTTTTATACTACTTCAAATCTTGGGATCTGAACTCTGTTCCTCAGGGCTTAATTATTAGATACTTTCATTTATTTTACCTTCGTTTTCATTTTCTTTTATACTTTTAGAAGAGTCTTCATAATCTACTGGAAAGAACATCTAAAATTATTTTAATACACTTGAAGGAATTAGTCCGTTATTTACTATTGCCATTAGATTTTAAATTACTCCTCTTGAAAGCTATTCATCTGGCTTTTGTACAAGCAGCTTGCGATCAAGAGAAGTTAGTTCAAATCATTAAACTTATCCCTATTATTTTTAATTATTCACGAAAGCTATTTTATTACCTCTTTGAACTGCTTATACGATTAATTGTATCTGCTTCCTGCTTATGATCTTAAATATAGCGTCATTTTGTGTGTTGTTCATTTTTATATTAGTTTTAAAGGTATTTTAATCTCCTTCGTCTATTAATAAGCTTTTAATAACTTAAATCCAATTTATGTTTTAAGTTTTCTGCTTTCAGTTTTGTTTCTTAATAAATAAAGTACTTAGCCTAATGAGTTTAGAGTACCTTTTGTTAATTTTAGATATTCTAAAGTTAATGAAGTTTTTTTTATTCTCCTTTTAACTTTATTCTAGAATTCCATATACATACCAGTTAAAAAGCACTGTAAACCCTCCATAGTTTATTATTTCTTAATAAATTTGATGAAGATCAAAGTGATCATTTCTTAAAAGTTGGAAAACAATTAAAATAGCCATAGGAATTGCTAGAGGATTTTTCTAGCAGTACTCTTATAGAGCTTTCCTATTAACATACTAAGATAAAGCTACTATCTAAAAGCCATTTAGTTAGAAATCTCTTATTTACTGTTTGAAGTATTTATAAAGTATTAGCATTTAACTTTATTAAAAGGATTCTAGACTTTCATCTACCTCATCTATAGTATATTTGTTAGCCTTCTTTATTGATTAATATTCTTAACTTAAATACTATTAGAATTAGGTATTTTTGAAAATGGAAACTACCATACCTTTAATCAACTTTTTATTATTTTTATTTTACTTTTAATCATAAAGAAAGTTAGACTATTTCATTTGCTACATCCATTACTATGCGTGTTATTACCAGATTTCTATTTATTTTGACTCATATTTTATTTCTGCTTCTTTTTAAATCTTTGAAGTGACTTAAATAAAGTTCTCAAGATATTTCTAGTTTTAAAATTATATTTTTTCTTAAATAAATTATAAAGTATCAACATTTTATTTCTATTACATTTAGTTTATTTCTTAATACAAAGTATAATGCTGCAAAGTATCTTAATTCACTTTGATCGCATCATTTACAATAATATATTACGAAATCTTTTATTTTCTTCCCTTTTACTTAGTTTTGGTCTGCACTTATTAATCATTTTCACTTTCCTCTTTAGCTTCTTCATTTTGATTCGAAGTATTAAACTTAACTAGTAGTTCATAAATCTAACTAACTTATAAAAATTTAGCTTCTTCACAAAAGTTTTAAATTATTAGCTTTAGAAATTGATTCTTGTTAGCTAACTTTTTTTGAAACTTAAAAATGTTTCATAAATGTTCATAGTTATAATTCTCATTAGTCTGAGTTCTTCTTTGCTCAATTATTCTTTCAAAATCACTTAATACTTTATTTTCTTTTTGTTCCCATCAATTGGGAATTTCTTCAAGATATATTAGATTTCTTATTATTGTTGTAAGTTACTTAACAAAAAGTCAATTGAAATCTTCAAATGCCTTTGTTTTAGTCATTTTATCTATAATTTCTTTAGGTATGTATTAATAAGCTAAATGATTTCTCTCAAGTACTAGTAAGCATGTGTCCTTAACTAAATCTATTTAAATGGGTTCTGTTAAGAATAATACTCTTTCTAAATCTTCGCTGACTAAAATAGTATCACTATTCAGTAAAATGGTTTAGTTTAACGCTGATAGTTCGATTTAGACTCTCAAAATATGGTAAATAAACCTTTCTAACTACTAGTAAGTGAAATGATTCTATTTAATCTTTCTCTTTTAAATGAGTTGACTTAAAGACATCAACTAACCGTTTATGAAGAAATCTGGAACTTAAGCTTCTTAAAATAAAATAGTTTCTTTATCATTTGACTAAACAGAAAATGACTTGTTTTGTATAAAATAATGATCTAATCTACTTTTCTTCAGCTTTTACCTTGTCTAGCTTTTCGATTTTACTTAGAAACTGAGATTATCTAGATCTTTATATAGTTCTATTTTAGCAAACACTTCTTGATTTGTTCTTAAATTTCTCTTAGCAATGATATAGAAATCCATTCTTGATTTTCCTACAATTATGGCTCGAGCTAATGTTATATTATCTTTCAATCCTAATTATGCAAAGTTAATATTTTGTAGGTAATTTTTTTCTGCTTTATCTATCATTGATAAAAAGCTATTAAGGCTTTTATCTAAATTAGGCTTTTAATTTTATGATTCTTGAAGTCTTAAAGTTTACTATTTGATGGTTTCTAATATCTGTTATTCTTTATTAATAGAAGACTATTATTTATATGGATTAATTGAAGCTAGAAGCAATTGCACTATTATGTTCAGCTGCTTTATTTCACTTGAAGATGAATTTTAGTTCCAGAGTAATATATTAGGCTCTCTATCTTAAAGTTCTTATTTAGTTAATTCTTATATGTAAGACCTTGCTACTGGAAGGTTTTTTTAATCTTTTAAATCAAGACTCTATAGTATGAACAATGTGCTTTCTATCATTTCCAAACCGAATATTTTTAGAAGGTTTCATAATTAGTCTTGTAGTTTATCTTTATCTTAGAGTTCGCTACAGAAGATAAACTTAATTTTGGTTTCAATAGATGCATATTTATTTATAATGCTAATCATTTTTTGCTTACTTAGATTTTTGGTACTAAGGAAATTTAAAAAGGATAGATTTTTTAGTTAGAAGACTTAAACTTAGTTGGATATAACAGTATCTTACAATTTTTCATACTACCCATTCAGGTTTAATTCTAAGCTTTGTAAAAATCTACTACTTTAGCTTCCAAAGACGCAGACCAGTTAATTGCTTTGGTTAAATTCCTTTATTTTGTCAATAACTATAGTTGAGAAATTAGGTGATAAGAATATATCCTATATCTGCTAATTTTTACTATTTAAAATAGGTAATTCCTTTATCTTTGTTAGGAGATCATTTATCTCTCTCTCTATAGAAACTTAAGTTTGCATATTTGTTTGCTTGACTAACTAAGTTTCAGAAGATTAATTGAGTTGAATAAGGCAATCTTATTTTTGAGCCTTAAGTTAACAAAAGAAATTTTCTATTTATCTAGATGATTTATGAAAATCATGGATTGAAAGCAACTCAATTAGAATTTTATGGTTTAGAGTCTTTTTACCTTCTTTTTCAATAATTTTTTTAAGATTGCTAAAATCTTTAGTATGAAAGCTTCATTAGATTTATTATTGTATATCTTTTCTCGCTATGAAAGATTATAGTCCCTCTACAATGATTTCTGACTTTTAGGTTTATTCTTCCAAATAAGCCATTTATATTTTAACCTACCTTTAAATATTTTTAATGTATATTCCTTTGTAATTTACTTTAGAATTTCTTTTAAATATAAAATAGCATTATTTCATCATAATTTAAAGTGACTTAGCCCTAACTTCAAGGAGCGAAAGAGAAGTAAGACTCATTGAGTTTCAAATAGAATCTATGGCAAATTTGCTAACTTTATAGTTGTATAATGCTATTATAATGACTATATTGTCTGCTAACTGAATGTTTTAATTATTTATTTATGTTTTATTGCTTAAAGAATAGATAATTATGGGACTTTAAATTATCTTATATTTCATTATAAGAGCCCTTTGTCTTCTGCTTATACATTTCTTAACTATTAATCTTAGTTAAATACAAGCTTTAAATCTCTATTTTAGAATTAAATTTAAATATAACAATTTATTTTTTAGGTTTGAATCAAATCAAATTCATTTAAATTTAAATAAACTAAAGGCTTGCAAGTAAACTAACAGGATACTAAAGTTAAATAGATTATAAGAGAATATTTATTAAGTAACTAACTAATATCATTATAGCTACTTCTATCTTTAATACTCTTTTCATATTAATTAAAAACCATTACATCTAACTTTTAATCATTTCAATTCAAAAATCTACTTTTTAGTTAAGCTATCAATGACTTTTTATACTTAAATACTCTTACTATTTTTCCTCTGTCAAATGTATTTAAACAGCATTTTAATAAATTGATTAATTATAAATGCTTAAGTAGAATAGTTTAATAAAGCTTAATTATTATCAATATAACTATTTATTGAAGCAGCTTATTTAAAATTCTACCTTTATCAATTATTTCTTAGTTTTTAGTTAAATAAATGCAAGCAAACATTTTATCAATGAAGATCTAATTAAATCTATTTTATTTTATTTTATTTTATTTAAGAAAGAGTTAATTAAATCCTTAAAAATCTTAACTTAAATCAAAATTTTTCAAGGTAAAGCATAATAAATACTCTAGTAGATTAAAATATTATCTCATTTATTAGCTTTTAACTAGCATCTTAATGGTAATTCTTTCATTAATAATATTAAGCTTTATAGAAGAAAAGAGAAAGAGATAATAATTTACTGTCTTAGAGATTGTTTGTTCTAACGCTTTAAGAGTATGAAAGTTAGGTAAAATAGTAGAAGCAGATAAAAGTATGTAATGGCTTAAGTTAATAAATATAATATATTAGGGATACATTCTCTTTAATATATATTAGTACAATATTCTATTTCCTAGCTAACTTTCGAGGATCTCATTACATCTACTTGTTTATCTAATTTCTAGTTTAGGTTTTAATTAAGCATAATAATTAGCCTATATACTTATAACTCTTATTTTATTTGAAAAACCCTTAAGAAAGTAAGGATTAAGTTGTTAAACTATTTTATTAATAAAAGCTTATAATTTAATGATAAAGTTTAGTTCTCATTTAATGATAGCCTAGCTTATATGAACTAGCTACTGTCTCAAAGTTAAAATAAGATGCTATATAGTTGAAAATATCTACTAAGATAAAATTAAGTTGAATCATTTACTTTATTAGAATAAACTAAATAACTAAAGCTAATTATGGGAAATCCATTATATAATAGACAGAATTCTTATATTTTAAGTTATAAAAGTAGTTATTATATAGAGTTCCAATTATAAGAGAAGTACTTCTATTACCCTTTAAACATATTATTCTCTTTTTGAAAGCTGAGAGAGAGATAAACTATGCAATTAGTATAAAAATAATGGTATTTTAACTCAAGTTACTAGCGCTAATAAAGAGAATAATTAACATTATATTTGAAGTTCTAAAGCAATGCCTGATATTTTACAAGTTGAGAAAGGAATTTCATAGACTAATCTACCCTTTTATACCTTTCTTATCTTATCAAAACTTTAAAGAGTGGCAGCATAACATCTATATAAAAGGTAAGCTAATAAAGAGGATAGTAATTAAATAAAACTAAATTAGGTATAACACTAATCCTCTAATCTATTAGTAGTTATAGATATAAATTAATTAAATAGCTTCTCCCTTTATTATTTAGTTATGCTCTAGTTATATAGCATAGAACTAAAGCTAGAAACATTAATTAAATAAGCTAAGCAACTAAACTAATAGATTAAGATTATATTTAGGATATTTATATTATAATTGTTTATAATTAAGCAAAATTAAGAATTTTAATCAAATACCATTTCTTAACTATTGAGAACTTGGTGAAGAAAAAGATTCAAAGGTATGATGAGAAAATTAGTAATCGTCTGCTTTTAAGAATGATATTTAATACGGAAAATAGTTTACTTAAGCATAAATAATTAATATCCCTGCTAAATAATTTAAGTTATAAACAAAAGATTTAAGGAAGGTATAAGAACTTTCTAAATTTAACTTCAGGAATTATAGTAAGAATAGCTTGTTTAGAAATACTATCTAACGAACTAATAATCATTAATCTAAAACTAATTAATTAGATAAAACTTTAAGAAATTATTTTATTTGAGCTAAAGAAAATAGAGTAGGAATACCAAAAATGCTTAAAATCCTCTATAGTATAAAAAACTATAAAAACTTGGATATTATAATCAATCTCGACCTTCCAAAAGAAACATTTTTTTCTAAATCAAAAATTATAAAAACAAAAAATCTAAATCACTGAACAAATCAAAATAATAGAAGATAGTCATAATATACGTAAGTGTTATTTAAGCAGCATAAAAATTATGATAAAATAAAGAGAAAAACCAGTTTAATTTAGAAAATATCCTTAATACATAAGAGTAGTTTTCATCATATAATAATATAAAATTCAATTAAATTAAATTGAGAATTAATATAAAATTACTAAAATTCTCAATATACTTAATTACGTTTTTATTTAAACCATCTAAAAAATTAAATCTATTCTATAATAAAATAATATAGTATTAGATAAAAAGTCATTAAATGCAATGCTTATCTAAAAAACTTATGAGATTATTTAATTTCTAAAAGGAGAATTTATTCTTAAATTTTTTAATGTAATGATACTTAAAGGGTTTATAAATAAAAATGTATAATATTTCATTATATGACTGTTTAATTATTAATGGTATGTATTAACTTGATGTATGAAATTGTTTAATTATATCATACTTATATGAAATAATTAGATGATAGATATAAAGGAATAAAGTAAAAATATTCTTATTTGATGTGATCTTATGAAAAATCTACAGAAACTTGCTTAGGTAGGGAGTTTTTCAATATTAGAGCCATATGCAGTTAAATAATAATAAATAGTGAATTTGAAATTTTAATTAATTTTCGTTCGTAGATAATCTACTATTTATACTATGGGGAAGTAATTTAAGTAGCGAAGACATTTAAGCATGTAAGATTTTCTCATCTCTAAATTGGGTCAAACTTATTCATTAACAAAAACTCAGATTATAGCATGCAAAGCACCTTAATGGTTTTCAGCTTTTTTAAAAATGTTTTTTTAATTTAATAGATTCATTTTTGAGTTTTCCTCAGTGCTAGCATTCCCTTTTATCCTTTCTCTATAGGGCGTGATCAGAATACTACCTTAAGAAATCTTAGTATCTGGTATCTTTCAGCATTAGTGCTACTTGATGTCTCCAGTCTTGTCCATCTTGACTTCCGCCAAGATTCTTTTTCGTTATTTTGCCCTAGGGATATTTCCTGGTACAAGAATTTAGTCAATTTCAACTGGAGAGATGTTCCTATCTTTTTTAAATTAAATTATATAATAAAATAGTTGCTTATTTTTTATCTTCTTCCTTTAGCTTAAACATTAAGCATTTACGTCTTATTAAAAATATCTATTTATACTGAAAATCTACTTAGATTATTTTAAAATATATCAATAGTTGTATTAAAACTATATTACTCAAATAAGAAAAAGATATATAAAAATAATGGTTGAAGGTTTAAAGTTAGGCTTCTATACCACCTCTTCCTAAACTAAAATGGAAGGGAGGAAGAAACCAAATCTTAATAATCTTAAAAATCTTCTCTATCACAACCTTAACCAACACTGAACTAACAACTTGGAATCTAACAAAACAAACGAAAGCCAACCTTGAAGAATATGCACACGGAAACTCCAACCTCAAGCAAGAAACCGAGGAAACAGATGAAGTCCGTTCTCCACCAGGAGGTATCAGAGTTCAACCCTTCTGGCCAGATGAGCATGGAGTAGCTCATTAAAGTTGTACTGAACCTCCAGGAAGAGGTCAAGAGATTGAAGAAGGACAATGATATGCTGATGGCAAAGCTAGACCTAGCAGAATGAATTGAGTCAAGGCTTATGTCCTAGGAAAGAGATCTTAACGCCTTTTGGAATATCTCACAAAATCAGACTAACGAATCCTAAAATTGCTTTAGAAACAGACTGAACTGGATAACAGACTCGGAAAAGTAGAAGAGAAATTGTAAACTTTTAAGAAAGATTAAAGCGAAACTGAAGCTATACAAATGGAAATCGAAGTCTAGAAAGACCAAACAAATCAAGGAAAATAATTCAAAATAAAAAAGAAATGTTTCTGCTGTGTAAGCGTATGACATTTTTATCGGAAGTGTTAGAAATTCTAATAGAAATAAAGAAACTATTGGATAAAAGAGCAACAAAAGAAGAAAAAAGAAGAAGCAAGAATGAAAAGAATGTATTGCAACCCTGATGGTTCAATATACAAGATTAAGATGGAACCAAGGCAAATTAAAGGAGGGAAAATCTAGAAAAATCTGAGTTCCCAATCTCGCTAAAATTGGCGACCCAAACTTTTATATTTAACAGCAGGGAGCATGAACTGCTGTATTCCTGATGGGGTTGGAAATCCCTAAAACGGAAAGCTTAAAATTAATATTATTATAAGAAAAAGATACTTGATTACATAATTAATAGCTTAGTAACTAATAGCTATTTATTATAATTTAGAATTGCATTTATAATAAATTTTCCTTCATATAAGGTTTAATTAACCTATAAAGAGTTTTTCAGGAACTTTTTGAATATTTCTTGTAGAAATTTTCAACTTTTTCCTTATGAGGTTTCATAAACTTTATGATTAATAAGTTTACTTCATCCCCATCTTGCTCCTCTCCTTGATTTTCCTAGACCTTTTAAAAAGATAAGATTTCTAGCTCTTTTATTACTTCTAAACTTTGATGAGGAATTAGAGAGATTTTCCTCTTCATTAAGACTGAATATTTCAAGTTTAATAACTTCTCCTCCATAGAATTTTACTTTTAATCCTCCTATTAATCTTCTTAACTCTCATCACTTTATTGGCTGCTATTACTAGATTTCTACATTATAACTTACATATCCATTTTCTTGCAAAATCTTTAGAATTGAAAGTTAGAAAACTGAATTATACGATAATATTTGTACAGCTGATTTCTTTTTCTCGAATGTCTTTTTGAGACTTGAGACTAATTTTTACAGTTCTAATATGAATCTTATATCTATCTATAGAACATCATTCTAGTGATTGTTCACTTGATAGTCATAATGCTACTAATTTTAGTTAGGCTAATCTTCAGATGAATCCTCAAAGTCTTCTGGATAATATAAATTAAAATGTTTCTACAATATTTAGGGGACTAAACCATTATAAGTGATTGATATTATTTATTGGATAATATTTTTAGCTTAAATCTCATCTTACTTTGAAATTAGAAGCTTTCTATCAAACTGGTCAAGTCCTATTCATTGAATTGTTTATATTTACTGTTCGCTATTAATAAAAGCTAGTTTGTTTAGTCTTTTTACTGCTTAAACGATTTCTTAAACCTCCACTCTACTAAAAATCTTTCAAACTGTATCTTTTTCAATATTTTCTGTCTTTATTTTCATTATACCTTCCTTTTTGATCTCTTAGCCTTTAATGTATCGTGTTTATTCTTAGGATCAGAATAAATCTAGCATATCGAGTTTCGTCTTTATCTAAGAGTTGTATTACTAGCTGAGTCTACAAAGTTAGTTATACTTGCTGTTTATTTAGAATTATCTAATTTATATAGTGCTAGTATCATTTGCCATGTTATATACATACAAATTGAAAATAACAGTGAATCCCCCATTATTAACCATTTCTTAGTACATTTAATAAGTCTCATAGTTATCTTAACCGAACAGTTAAACTGCTATAAAGCAGCTGATAGGTATAATAAGATAGTAATTTTATATATACTCTTACAATCCCTTCCGTTCTAAAAGTAAAGCTACAGCTGTAATTTAAAAGCAATTAAGTTAGAAATCTCTTGTCATTTGCTTGAAATAGGAATACAACTATCTAATTTATTTTAGTTAAAAGGTTTCTTCAGATAATTGCTAATTTAAACTCCTGTAATTAATATTTTATTTGATGCTTTCGAAAAGTTGATGCTAGTAGTTTTAGTACTCCCTGTTATTAAAAATGTCTACTATTAAGCCCTTTATCAGTTTCTTATTTACTTTCTTTGAGGTTTTATCGTAAATTAGCTTGGAAGTCTTCAAATCTACTAAAGTCTATTAGATTTTCCAATTTCATTATTTTTAGATATCACTTTTATACTTAATCTAAGTGGAGCTATCATAATACTATAGTTCTTAAAATGAAGCCAATTGTATGTTTAGTTGAATTGCAAGTTTCTCAAACTCCTTTTTATCTAAAGTTATACTTAGGATTAAAGAGTCAAAATTGCTGATTTAATTACTGAAATCTGCTTCTAAATTCCTTTTTCCTCTACTCATCGCTAAATTTTTTGCTTTTCCCCTTTTATTTATCCTTTTTAAATACCTTTGCTTTTACTCTCTAAATAGTCAATTATATTGCTAATTTTCAATGAAAGTAGCAGTTTCATTTTATTTTTTAGCCTTATACTGTAAGAAAATATGTTAAAGGTTCTTCTTTTTATCTTAATCTAGATTCTTTTAATTTTCAATGAAGTTTGAAATGAATTTCTCTAAGCAATTATCTTGTTTTTCTCCTTAAATTTAGAATTCAAATAAGGGAATGAAATGTCCATACTAGAATGCGCTCTCTGGTTCTAAAGGTAGATTAGTTAGATACTAAACTAAATTGATGTAAATCTATTTCTCATTGATCTACCATCAGTTATCTACCTCTTCTAAGTAGATTAGATTTCTAAGTAGAATGCTTATTTACTTCACAATAATATGTTCAATATTGCTAGTTTTCTAGCATTTTATCATCTATTCTAATCATATTTCTGGAATGTACTAGTAACTCTATATGTTTTACTCAATTATCATCAAATTACAATCTTTTATCAGGTCAATTCAAACTGGTTCTGAGCAGAATTTTACCTTAGATAAATCAGAGCTGACAAATATAGAGTCACTTGTTACCATCGTAAATTAGTTTATCTGAAGTAGCTTTAAACAGTATATTAAGTTGGTATAGACAAATTCTACCAGTTACTTAGAAGTAAACTTACTCTACTCAGTTTTTCGATTTTAAATTACCTATTATAAAGAGTATAAATTGGTGTTCACTTCCGATTGTTAAAATTAATATTGATATATTTGAACAAAAATGTCTTTATTAGCTAACTCATGTATCAAACTGCTCCTTATGTATAACTATTTTATACCATATTTCTTAATATCAGGACTAGCTTATCATTTCATTTATTGTGCTAGTATATATTACTCTATGTTTTAATACACTTCTATTCTTAATAAAGCTAATTCATCTTTTTCCCTTTTCGTTAATATATAAAACTCAATTCTAGTTTTGCCTAAAGATATTCCTCTAATAAACTACTAAAACTTAAGATTTAAAGACTCAAAAGAGATGCTTAAAATATATTTTTAGATTGCTTTGTTAGTCAATTTATTTAATTAGACTATTCTGTAGTCTCAAGTTTATTTATCAATCAACTAGCTTTTCAAGGAATTTTCTAAATAATGATTTAATATTCTTTGAAGCTGTTCACTAGGACTTGCTTTTTTAGACTAGAATCATTAAATTCTACCTAGAATTACTTATAAAATGACACTTGATTATAGCTTATATTACTCTAAATCGTTTACAGCTAAGACTACCAAAGTAGGAATTCAATCCAATTTTTCATCTTATAAAAATTAGATTAATCGCTATCTTTTCTTTTCAACGTTTTCTTTTCCTTTATCCTAAGAATATAAAAATAGAAACATAGTACTTTTAACTATTTCTTCGTTGAAAATTAGAGTTAGAATTTTAAGTTCTTGAATGTAATCAATTTCTTATCTACAATCTATACAGAAAAGAAACTTTAAATTTACATTCTCATTCTTAAATACACTTACTCAAATTTCTTCCCCTTTCTTGATTTCTTAAGTTAATAAGGCAGATTTACTTGAGAGACTTTCTTTCAATTCTTTATTTTTTCAAGTCTAATCAAACTAGCTTTCTTTAATCTTTTTTAGACTTTAAGTTAGGTTCAATTTTTCACTTTCTATTAACATAGTTTAGTTACCACATCAGATCCATAAATAAGATCCATATTATATATCATTCTAATACCACTCATTTGACTCAAAGCTTAAAAGCTGCTTAATATCTATATCTCCTTTAAAAATTTTATTCTCTAACCAAAACATAAATTAGTTCTAATTTTATACCTTCATGGCATCTTATAATAAACCAAGCATTTCATTTGACTATTTATTTCTATTTTACTCATAAACTTCTGATTAACCTTCAAGATTTTAGTTATTTACTAAAATAGAAAATAAATATTTAGCCATGATATCTAATCTATCAGAGTTAGACTTTTAAACATCCACAAGATCAATAATTTTTTACAAAACTCTAATAAAAATTTCTTAATCCTAGATCTCCAGCAATTTGCTCCATATTCCTGACTCTTTTATATTTTATTTTTTTCTAGCAGAATTACTTAGAAATGATTGTACCTTTAATAAATCTTTTCATTAAGCACAAGCTTAAAAGACACTTTATCATTCATATTGATTACAATAATTTAATATTTCTTGTCTATTCTAGTTAATAAACTCTTTGGTTTCTTCCATTTATAAATTATTTTGATGTACAATGTAAATTATCATAATTTAGTTAAAATTATTCTTCTTTATTTTATAAATTTAGCACTCTAAATTCATTTATTACTTTATATTCTGAGCTTTAGAATGTAAAATTTTATTTTATATATCTAAGCTACTTGCATTAGACTTTAGTGTCTGACTCGCTAAATATCAGATTAATTTTTATTCTAGTGAAGGAAATGTTTTGGTATAGGAGTATTTTTAGTTTAGGCTATTCTATTATAATTCTTTTATATATTTAGATTGCTTTTTAGCTTCTTATAATTGTTTATTTAACTAACTAGATGCTATAGCTGATTTATAGATTGAAGCTTATATTAATTTAATAGATTTTTAGATCTAATATACTTATAACTAAAATCTCACATTTTTAGATTAGCATTTTCTTAACTTTTTTATCTGAAATTAAATTAGAAATTTTCTATAAGAAAACTACACAAAATAATTAATACCTTCTGCTAAGTTCAAGATAGAGCACTGAATTAATAATTTTAAAAAGCTTTCTGATATTTGCATGATTGATACTTCTTTTTTAATTCTGTTCTTAAATCCTAACATTTAAATTTAGTTTAATAATAGATAAAAATATTTATTTAATCTTCGTTAGTTATTAGTATGTTTTAAATTAATTCTACTATAATTATATAGCTTAAATGTATAATCTTGTATATTATCGAGTAAAACTTTTATACTTATGCAAACACTCTCTTTGTTATAAATCTTAAATTTAATATTTTTTACTTTATTTAGTAAGATTTTCTAGTCTCATTTTGATTTCTAAATATAAAATTAGAAATTTTACTCACTAACTCTGATCATTTTTCTTCTATATTTATTATTTACAGCTTTATAGCATAATTGCATCTACCTTGCCTTGAGATATTAACCTTCTATCTATTTTATCTTTAATATCTTTTCATATTGAGGCATCTTTAATTGAAAATTAGCTCTAAAATCAGATTTTTTATTTAAATGTTTAGTATTTTAATTATAATTTAAGGGATATATCTTATTTAGCAGAATGTAATACCTTTTAAAATAAATGCTTTACGAAACTTCCGGTCTTATCTAGAAAAAAGGTTTAAAGAAGAGAAAAAATAAAATGACTTAGTTTGATATCCTAAAACCCTTTTTCTGGTTTATTTTAATTCAATTATATATAATTCTAAGAAAGTTAGCTAGAGATATTAAAGAATATTTTAATATAGAAGAGAATTAAACTATATTCAGTCTGTGATATTTAATTTAGTAAAGCTAGAATACTGAATGTTTAGCTGGAATGAGAGTATTTAATTTCTAGGTGGAATAGTTAGTTTATAGTATATTTTGATGTAATAATTTATTTTAGAAAATTAGTTTTATAGTAAACTTAGCTAATATTATTGTTTATCTAACTTCAATTTATGGATATTATAGTAGAAGCTTGTTGTTGCTGCTAATATATAAAAAAATTAATTATCTTTGATCAGAAACGGAGAATATTCTACTATCATTTAAAAATTATTTGGAAATATAGGACCTTATGATGATATTCTTTTATTCCTTCTGACTTCTGACTAAAATATAGAAATGTTCCCTTCCAAAATATTTTATAAATAAAAAAAAGTTTTTAATTAAGTTTATTGATTTAAGGGCTTAACATCCTCTTAATTGTATTATTTATTTTTATATCTTTAATTCATTTAAAAGATGCTTGCTTCTTATATTTAATCTCTAATTTTAAAAGGTAGTGTTTTTATACTTTATTCTTTTATTTATTTAAACATTATGCAAACAGGTTTAATCTAAATTTCTAAATTATATAATAAATATGGTATATGTTTTGTGGTAAAGATATCTATCAAAATCACAATATATAGTGTTAACTATGAAAGATCATTTTGAAGATATCACCTGCTTCTCCCATTAATATTGCTTCACTAGATTCTAGGCTATTTAAAATAGCTTTTAAGGAATAAAGATTTCTCTATACCTTTATATAGTTTTTCTATATATAACTACATAGTATATAAATAAACTTTTGTATATTAGAATATTAATATTAGATTTGAACTATTTAGTATAAAATTCTATTAAATTTAAATGAATCTATCTAAAATAAATTTTCCAATATTAAAACTAAATTAGATGTTAAAGGAATGTCTTAGAAAATTTCACTTCACATATTGAGATATCCTATTGAAACTAAAGGTGTAATTTATTTGAGCTTTCTTATTATGAGTATACATACTTTACTTATAACTAAAATAACTTTAAGCAATATGATGAAAATATAATAGATAGGCTATAATATTTTTCATTATGGCTATTTTACTTTTAATAGTTGCTGGTATATATAGCTATTATTTTAATAAGCATCAACTTTTATATTTCCAAAAGTGTTGAGCTCAATGTTTAATGTATATCTCACTAACCTGATTCTTTACCTCCTATTTTCAATTTTACATTTAGATTTGATTGCCTTTCTTCATTTTTATATGAAATAGCGCTCATATGGATAAGTCTTTTCAATAGATTTATGATTATGCTATCTAAGTCATCTATAATTTGTGTTTAATTATTAAAAAAAGATTCTAAGGTTGTTTATCTAAATTAGATATTTATACCATTCATCAAATATACTATGAAAGAAACTTTTCATATTAAAATAAATTCTAAAAATGGAGATAATATACAGCTATTATGATAATTCCATTCAGATTTTCTCAAGAAGCTGAAACCTTACAGAATGAAGAGACATTAAATAATTTTTTTAAGTAGCCAAGTTTCTATATTATAATAGAATTTCTACTAAAGAAAGATTCTAATATATCTAAAATGAGACTAGTAGATCTTAGTACTAAGCTATTCAAAGAAAAAGTTATTTATCTTTTTTTTCTTCAAGTAAAGCTAAAGATTTATTAACTGTTGAAATATAAGATTATGTAGTATATAAATCTGCGGTTGGATGCTAGGCAATAGTAGTTTGACGAAATTGTTTAAGTTAGTTTCTCTCCATTCTTAACAAAAATATTCTTTTCATTACTTTTCTTAAATTCTTATTAATCTAAATAATTTTTACCAAAGACAATATCTTTGGAAGCCTTTAAAGAGTAGCTTTCTAATAACTAATAGAATAAAAATCTCTTGCTAAGTTCAAAATCTAACTCAGCCAATCGCTTTATAAATTAAACTTAGTTCTGATTATTTATTCTAACCTTTTTATATGAGATTTAGAAGTATGATAAATACTTTTTATTTGCCTTTTAAAAATTAGAAACATTCGGTTCATTTTTCTTCTAAGCCAATGGGTAGGAATAATTTCGAATTTTCTTCTTGCTAAAAATTTGATTTACTAAAAGGGGCTCACAAAGTCTAGAGTGATTCTATTAATCTATTGTAATTATATCAAGCTACTATATTAATAATAAACGGTTTAGCTTTTAGAATTATAGATTCTAAACATCTAATCAGCATAATTAGGCAGTACTTTTCTCAATCCATAATCCATATTTCTATAAACTCTAGCTATTTTGAATTCGTGCAACTATGGTATTTTTTATTTAATTGTTAGCTTTGATTATAACTCTATATAACATAATTATCCAACTTATCTTCTTTAGACAACTAAGATAAATCAAAAAGCTTAAAAAGTTGATTTACTCAGATTTTATCCTTACTATTGTTCATTTGATAATACTTAAATCTCAATTCAAGTGATATAACAATCATATTTACCTCTAAATAAGTTGGCTTATTTAAAATGCTGGCATTATTTATTTTATTATGCTTAATTTTAAATTTTTTTTGTCATTTTTCAAATATATCCTTAAGGACCATTTAATATTTTTATTATAGCTAATTTATTTTTAATTAGTTGTAGAAGAAAGATATTTTTTCTTCTATACTTCGATACTCTAATATATAAACTAAGTTAATTCCAAGATTATGTATGCAAATTTTTTTTAAAATCTATTAAACTCATTTTAGATTTGTTTTTGCTTATAGACTAAAGAAGCTTTTTGATATTAAACTCTTTCTATTATTTCTAAATTATATTTAATTCCTTTTCATAACTTTTACCTTTCTGCCATCCAACTAAATTTTAATCCTTTGGTTTAAATTGCAATAAGCATTTAAATTATATTATACTTATTTAATAAAACAAACCTGCTTTTGAAGATGCAATTAATTGTTTAAAGAAATAGCTTTATTAATTCTTCTATTTTTTATTTATTTCCGTTAACTCCCAAGTGAGTTTTTATCTTTTGATTATTGATATATTTTAAAATGCTGCTGTTAGATTATGAAGGAGATCTATTTTCTTCTATAACTTATGAATGCTTCTATTTAATGAATCCCTTAATAGTCCATTCTATCATTCTGAAAGTTTATTATATAAATATTTTTTATGCAAGCTTGCAATAAAATAAATAAAAGTTTTAAGATACCAAAATTTGAAAATGCTAAATAGAATGAAAAGACTGATTTACTAATAATACAACTAAGCAATTTTAATTTAGCTTATTTAATTAATTCTTAGATAACTAAAATTAGAGATTTCCTTATTCTAGTAACTTTAAATTCTAAAGCAATCTAAAATTAGATATAATATTAAATTTAAGAGAGATAAATTTTTTCTTAGTTATATTTAATATTTTAAGTTTAACTTACTTTATCTCTATTACACAACACTGCTTCAATTAAAAATTTGCCTTTCAATTTTTTAAATATGAGCTTTGTTTATTTTATCTTCTATATTTCTACATTATTTTCAGGAAAACTTAGCTAAATCTTTTAATTATAGTACCAAGATTTTAGCTATTTTGATTATAATTGTTTTCCGAGCTAGAATAGGAGGTATAAATGAAGAAACTATAAGAAATAGCTCAATCAGGTTTATTTGTTGCTCTTATTAATTGATTAAAAACTGAAGTTATGGTTATATCTTAATATGGTTAGTTAAAATGGTGTTGCAAATAACATTTGAAGGCTTACTTTTAATAAGACTTAGTACTTTTGGTTGTTGATTTAGTTTATTGCCTTGATTTGATATAAGTAACCTCTTTATAACTTTCAAATGTAAATTTGAATTAGTAAAGTTTAATTAATTTCTAAGGTATTTAGCTTTCTATATTCCTTCCTTATCTTATTTTTAAAGTATCTTATTATGGTGATTTGATTATGGAAGTATATAATTGTTAATTAATCTCTTAGCATTAAATAAATTGATTTGCTAAATGCTGCTTAATGAATGGTATAAAGCTAAGACCCAGATAAAGAAATGCTTAGTATATAGTAATTGATTATATAAATATTAATTAAGCTTTAATTTATTTTCTTATTTGATAAAACTTTACAATGTGAGCTAAGTTAGTAAATAGGATTACTATAACCTTGCTATAGAATATATCTAAAGTCTTTATTTAGCACTCTATTTATGTTTCTTACTATCTGAAAGCAGCATTAATTTTCTCTACCTCTCTTTAAACTTACTATATGCTTTTATTTGGAAGAAATAAAATGGTATTTATCTTCTAGAAGGTAAAATAATATGATGCTAGTTTAAAATTCTAAAATAAGAATTTTTATTAGTTATAAAAACTCTGTGAACATTTAGAGAAACTTCTAGCATTTTAGTAGTTCCTATAACTCTTTCATGTATATAAGCATGCTCCTTGCCTTTTTTTATAATCTAAATTAATAAAACTTTAGCTTTTATCTTGCTATTCCTTACCCTATTACTGTTCAATCTAAATCTCTCAGAGTTAGAAACAGTCAAGACTCTGACCATTCTGAAGCTCTTGCTGATGAATTAGAACTCGATGAAGAAGTTGAAGATAGCGTTGAAGATTTTGAAGATGAACTAGAAGATTTATAAGATGATGAAGACGGAAGTAGCAGTTCTTTCATTTAAAGCAAATTTCTTAAGAGAAGAGTGATTAATACGAGTAATGAAACAGATACAAACAGTACAGGTGAAACGGACTCTGATACAAGTAGTACAAGCTAGGATAACGGAAGTATCCAGATTTTGAGTGAGTTACAACATAATCCTAGAGAGGCAAGAGTGAAACATAATGTAGCAAAACACAAGAGATACCGTAAAAAGAACTCGAGAAAGAACCCAAAAGCAAGAAAAAATGCCCGTTTACACAGGAAAATGTATAATAATCGTTGATGAGAAACTTGATTTATATCTATTTATTAAAAGAGTAAACTTAAAATTAATACTTTCGTAAATGAATACTAGCAACATTATAAAGCTTATTGTGTAATAAAGTAAAAGCAATATGAATTTATCAAAGAATGTATCAACCATCTTCTAACTTCTATTTTTCTTAAAATTTGATTGCTTTATATGTGTAAAACTTAAACAAGAAATTATTATGTAATTGAGGTTATGATTGTTTAAGAAAGTTTCTTAATATCTAATTTATAAATAATATAATAACTATATAATGCTATCTTTATGATTATTAACTTGCATTAGTTTAATCTCTTCAAAGTTATTTATTAATATTCTTAGATTTATTAATTTATTACTTTAATTAAGTCATTTTTCTATAGATGGATTATTTATTTAAGAGTATCCCTTTAAAATATTTTATAAGTTCTTTTTATTTTTCTATCTATTCCTATTTACTTGGCATAGAATAAAAGGGTAAGATGTTAAAGTTTATTGTCTATAATATAATAGAATAGCATATATAACTACTATCTATCATTAATATCACTTATGAACTAAAAAGTACGAAATGTATTATTAATTATTTATTGTAAATCAACCAAAATATAATGACTTAGTTACCCTTCTAAATGTCTGGCTAATACTAAAGCAATTAGGTAGTTTACTATTACTCAAAATAATTCTATTCAATTATTAGATTTAGAATAACCAAGATAATGGGTATCTCTATAGTCCTAAAAAACAAAAACTTCAATAATTTAAGAATTATTTTTTAGAATGAGCACTTGAAAAGCTTTCCAAAATGTATCAAGATCAGAATAGTAGAAGGTTAAAAATATATAGTGAATAGTGAATTTCTAACTTCCAAAATTATATCTGCATGGATAATAAAAGAGCAATATATTAAGAATCTAATAAAAGCTAATTATTAACTAAAATATGCAGTGTAGGAATATTCAATCAAAATCACTATTATTTAGTAAATCCTATTTAAGATATTTGCTACTTATGAGTTATCAGTCTAGGCAATATTCAAAAGAGTCAACTAATTTTTATATATAATAGAAATGGAAAGTTGTATTATTTTATTTAGGAAACTGAATAATAAGTATTATAAAAGAGAATGGAATATTAAGAGCTATTCAATGATAGAAACTTTAATGAAGGAAAATATCCAAATATAAAAAACTATTTATAAAATGCTAAAGTTTAATTTTCTTTAAAATGCTAATCCTTTTTAGCATCCCTTATAGGCAGTCCATTTAGTATTAATAGAGGCAAATTAATACAGCATTCTTGTAAGAGGTAGAAACTTACATACTGTGCCTCACCAATTTCTTAATTAATATAGTGAAATGAGATTGGAATATTTCGAAAATTATAATGATATAATAGCTATAATTTGTTAATAAAGTATATAATAAATTACCATATTAAGGTCTTTTAAATAACGTTTAATTTAGATTTAAAGGGAAGCAGCTTGTGTCAATTAATTTTCTGAAAGATTTAGCTTGCATAAGACTAATTGTATAATGTATGAAAAAAGTATCTAATTTATATTTAATAGCACATAAAGGTTTAATTTAAAATGATGTTTAGAATAATTATGGAAGTATTTAAATCAGGGTAATTTTATAAGTTTTAAATTAAATTTTATCTATTATAAAACTTATCTAAGTTTAGTTTACTTTCTTAACTTTAATAAAGGATATTAATATCCAAATTTATGGTAGCTAGGCATAATAGAGCTTTTTCTTAATATCTCATAAGAGAAAATTGTTTTGATTATGTCATTTTTTATAAATAATAATAAGAGGGATTTGCTTAATTTATTGCTTTATAAGATTCAAGTTCGCCTTTATATTCTAAAGATACTCAAAAGCTTATATAAATTAAAGGGTATTTCTCTATTTAAAGAAAATATATCAACTAACAAATTTAAATTTGTATATTGTAGCCTATTAAAGCTTTTATTACTTAAATCAAAGTCTAATTTAATTAAATTCTCTTTTTTAATCAGCTATTTTTGAATAAAGGCTTATAACATTAAAACCATTTAGAGTAATTAGGAGGAAAATAAAAGGGAATGCATTATATAATTTCCTTGATTAACTGATGTGTTTAATATAGAAGAATTAAATATTATTAATTTAGAAAAATATCTCCAAGCTTTGCAAAGTTCAAGTATTGCCTTGAATGATAAATTTTCAAGATTGTTCTTATTACTCTTACAAAATTGCTATACTTAAAGAAGTCTTTAATACCGAACCTAGCTATCATAAAATTACCTTTATTAAAAAGATAAATTCTCTCTTTGGTTTTTAGCGTGCTTCGCAATCTTACTAGCAAATTCATTTTCTCAACTATTATATTTTTGTAGTGTTAAGTCTGTTTTGTTTTAGATTCTATCAATTGAAATATTTTGATAAATGAATATTCTAAACTTATAAATATATAGAAGTATTGATTTTAAAGAATTAAGCTATTAGTTCTTTGAGTTAATAAATTAATAGGTTAATTTAATTTTCTGATTATAGCCTTAATTCGTCTAAGTTTAAAAAAGGTTCAAATTTAGCTAGTAAGTTAGTTAACTGTTGGGGAGTCATTTTAGTTAATAGGCTGAAGATATAATACCCTTAATCCCATTTTTATTCTTCATTATTTTACAATCTTGCTTTATATCTTAAAATTCTTGATTCTTACTCAAAGCTTGAAGACAATCTAATATGTTTAATTTTATCTAACCATATAGCTAAGGCTATATATATTTCCATGTATATATTTTTAATTTACTTTTAAATAATAGTTAATTTAAAGCCTTTAGTTATTATTAGACCTTCTCTCTTTCTAAGAGATTTAATTTTGTAGAAAGGTTGATTTTTAGAATTTTAGAATAGGTTTTCACTTTTATTTGTTGCGTTTTTTATTTGTTTAAGTATTGATCTTAAGTTTTTGATTGGCTTTATTATTAATTGTTATGTTGAAGTTAAATATTGTATACTAATAACTAAATCTTTTAAATTTGCCGTACTCCCTGTTATAACTAAGGGCCAAATTAATTAGATTCTAAAGTTAATCTTAACTATAGCTCTAGTTGGTACATTCCTTATATGTAATTCTCTTTTAAGTCTTATTTGACATTCCATATATGAGTGATTCTACTAGAGTATTTCTATTTATAAATGGATTTATTAATAAACATATAATGCTTATTTCTACTATCAGTTCTTACTGTTTAGGGATTATAATAAAGCATAGCTTAACTTTTAAAATCATTATCTTGTTATTGGTTAAATGCAATTTTAACTTTGAACCTTCATAAGCAACTTCTAAACCTTAATTAATTGCTCTTACAGAAGTTAGGCTTAGTAATAAGCTTTTAAAGGCTTAGTGGCTATAAATAAGGTAGATTGGAAATAAGCTAATAAAAGGTTTCTAGTGGAAATAATTAATACACTATCTCCATAAGTAATCATTAATAGCTTATTTCTAAGTATATTTTAATGCTGAAGAGTACCATTAACAGTAGCATGTAAAAGCATGTGTGCATTGTGTAAAATGTAGTATTTAAGATAGTAAGCGAAAAATAAACTTACCACTTTATTTTTTATTTATCTCTTAATTTAAAGGTGTAATTATTATCTTCCTACAGCAAAAGCAAGAAAATTAGTTTAATTATCATATAAATCTAGATAAATTAACTAATTCTAATATTTCATCAATTTATTTCAAAATACAACAAATCTTCCTATTCAGATATTAAAGTACATACTTGATAGCAACTACTATTTTACATTTACCCTAAGAGACAAGGATAGTTATAAACACCTAAAAATAGTAAAAGCTAAATTAAATTTCCTTTAATTATACGAAAAGCAACATATATAAAGAAGTAGATATAATTTAGCATAAAAGCACTATGTAAGCTTGATATTATTAATAGTGCTCACATTTAACAATATTTTTCATATTAATTTAAATAATTAATTCTGATATTTAAAGCAAATAAACCTAGTCATCTCTAAGATAAATATAATAGAAAGCTATATCAAACAATTTTATCTTCTCTATTACTTAATTTATTCCCTTGCTTTACAATAAAAATCCCTGATCTATCTTTAGTTTATTTGAATTTAGCTATTTAATGATGGCTATTAATTGAGTGAAATTTCGCTTTTTCATGTATCATAAAAAGTAAAGAGTCTTAAAATCAATTATCATACCTTATAAATACAGATAAAAGCTACATTTATCCAATCACATTAATAAGTTTTGATTATCTACCTTATAAATATGACAGTATAGATTATTTCACTATACCTTTAGATATTTATTTCAGGGGAAATGCTTATCTTTGGATTTAATTCAGATTTTTAAATCTTGCTTTCTTTATTATTTAGCCTTATACTTATAAAATTAATATAGTTACTTTAATAGAACTTTTACTACAACATTCATACGAAACTTTTTATAAAACTTAGATAATTAAATATATAGGTGAAGATAGTAGATTATTTTAAATCTATTTAAAAGATCTTACAGATAAATTTTACTTAAATTCAAGAAAGATTAAGCCCTTTATTTACAAAAGGACTGGAATTTGTATAAATAAAAATGTTGCTTGATAATAACAGAAAAGATAAATTGAAGGCTATTATTTATAAAGTATTCTAGATGTCCATAGAAATGTAGCTAATTTTAATATCTAACACATCTAAAACATATCAGAGCATCTTAGAATGTGAATCTGGCATTCAATAACTAAAGTATTGAGTCCTTAAAAAGAGTATACCAACTATTTAATATCAATAGTAGATAAACTTAAGATTATTTCCTTTGTATATGAGAAATAAGCATATACATGACTCCAAATTTATTCTTATTAACCCTAATCAAAGGTATCTTTAATGGCTAGGAATGAAACTACTTTATTTCACCAATTTTAGTGTTAATTAAGAGAGAAGAACTAAACACAGCATTTTAAATCACTTACTCTTAAGTTTATATTTAAGTTGCTTTTCTGAGTTATATATCAATTTTAAATTATTAATTATCACTTTAAATTAAATAATTTCTACTTATTTCTTAAAAAGCAAACTTTTAGAGCTATGCTAATTATTCGATGGATGCAAAATAACTATTAGCGTAAAGTAAATATGCATTGAATAAGTTAAATCATTTTTATAAATGAAAAGTGAACAAACTAAATGCTAAGGAAGTTATTATTTAGTAATAAGCATTAATCTATTTGAAATTAAGGTATGAAATGTTTTAAATGATGTATTGATAAAAGAATGTATTAATATAGATGTAAATATCCCAGTTCAATTTTTTTCCCAATTGTTCTAAAGTTGAGAAAGTAACCCATTCCCATTTTAAATTTTCTATAGTGCTTAAAAGATTAAAATAATAAACTTTCTTGGCTAAAGCATAATTTAATAGATAAATTAGTTGAAGCTAGAACTCATATATTAAGACATTTGAGAAGATTTGGTTTATTTAATGGTAAAGATAGTAAAAAACTTTAATATTAGAATAAAGTAAATAATTTTAGCCTATCTTATCTAAAAATTTCATCAAAAGATATCTATCTAGATTATGAAAAAGAATAAAAGCAACAGTAATAATACTTTTATAGATTTTTTGAGCTTCCAGCTTGTCAAATCCAAAACTCTGCCGCTTGACTAATACTCGATTCTTTATTTAAATTTTGATTCTTTACAATCTTAATCGATTCCGAACGAGTATTATTTAACTATAAAAGACATTTTTTTGATAGTTTTGTTTATTTTTTACTAAATTGCTTATTCTTTTTCCTATAATTGTCAGATTATCTACTAATGATTCTCCTCTTACTCTTTAGAAATTTATTTATTTGTCTTCTATTCCAACTATCGAGATTTCTTAGCCTTTTATATCCTTTTTTTATAATCATTCTACTTCTGATTCAGCTTTCGTAGCTTTTTTTCTATAATAAATTTCCTCTTTACTGTTTTTCTTTTAAAATGGACTTACATTTTCACTAGATACTTGATTCTTCTACAATTTATTCAAAAGAGGAAGATTCTTGGATTTACATTTCTAAGGACAGTAGTTTTCATATTTATTGAACAGATAGCTTTTCAAATAGTCTAGCTAAAAATCACTAGTCTCCTATTCGCCGCTCTTTTACTATCCATATTACGAGCCCCTCATTTTTGAGAGATTACGAATATATTCCAAATAATTTTAGAGAGCTTTTGTTCTTTCTTCGTTAGCAGCTTTATCATCTCCACTAAAGGACTAAGAAATGATAGTAAACAGAACTTTTTTAAGCATTTGTTCCTAATTTAACATTTAAGCTCTTTGATCCATATTTATAATTATAAACCTTAATTAAATAACCCATTTATACCTATTTATTCCTTTATTTCTCTTTAAACTTTATTTAGTTAACTTCTTTTAGTCAGCAGATTGTTGCTTACTTTTGTTACTCAAATCCTTTTGTTTTTTGCTATTATTTTAATCTAATATCTTCCAAAAGAACTGAGATATTTATAAGTACTAGAATAATGAGATTAAGTATTAGATTAAGGATTTACTAGAACTATTAGCTGAGGATAAAAGTAGATCAAAAGATAGTGAAAGAGAGGCTAATTTTACGACTATTGAGGTATAAAGAACAAGGTTAATAGACTTAAGATATGCATGAAGAGTTTAAACTATAAAAGTATAATGAAACAGCAAAAGATGAAATTATCAAGAAGAGATAGAAGTTAATCTTATATTCTAATTAAATTTAGCCTAAAGGATGCTAATTAGCACTATAATTGCTTTATCAACAGAAAAAGCTATATATTTTATAAAGGCTTGTTAAAAGAGGAAAGAGGTACTAATTAGCATCCTTTAGTTACATTCTAGGACTATTCAAAGAAGTATGATTAAAGGAGTTTGATTTGATGCTTTCATGATTATAACTATAGGAAATAAGTTTTATTAAGACTAAATAGAGTAAAAGCTAATAAGGGAGATTTAGAAAGTCATGGTTCAAATATTAGTGCTTTATTAAATTTGAAAGATACTTTTTTAAATAACTTATAAGTCCAAATATCAGCTAAATCAATAGAAATCATTTGAAGAAACAACCTTAATATAATTTCTTTAAAATCAGAAAAATTAGATATTCTCTTGTCTAAACTTTAAGCTAAAATAATTAAAATAGCCTTCATGAGAGATCGTCTCAATCTAGTAATCTACATAAATTTTAAATACAACTAAGAGTTCTAATTATTCTTATTGTTTAAGCTATATAAAAAAGTTTAAGAAAACCACTAACTAATCATTTTCTTAAAGTGAAATTTATTTTAAGTTTATTCAAATAAACCAGGTATAAAAGCATCTTCTCACATAAATAGATAATAAAATATATTACATTAGGGTTTTTTGTATCAAGTTATGAGCGCATATAATAAAGATTTTATTAATTCAACTACATCTTCTATTTTAAATTTTATTCTTCAAATTATTCTTTGTAATAATAATATGACTCAAAATAGATCTAAACTCCTTTATTATTTATTTATAATTTGTCTCATATTATTTTATCAATCATTAGAGAAACATTTACCTTCTTTATTTAATTTCTATAAGCCTTCTCTTTTTCTATTACTTTCATGGCGAGATATTAATTTAGTTTCTCTATTTTACCAACTTTTTCTTTTAAATATTACTTAAAATTTGAAGGTACTTAATTTAGGATTTCTCGATTGAAAATTTTTATTATTTATCTTTGTTCTATTTATCAAACCCTTATAATAAATCTTCTTATAACATCAATCCATATCTTTAAAGCTACTTAATTGGTTTAATTTAAATTAAAGTGAAAATAAATTTAATTTCTATTTACTATTTATTTATATACTAAGCCTTTAATTTAATCATCTTATACTTTATTTTAGGTTTTCTTTTTGATTTATATGAAAATATATTGCTTGAACATTATTTGGCTTATAGAGTTTATATTAAAAAGGCATAAACTAAAGTTAATTAGCAAGATAAATTTCTTTTTATTTTATGCTTTATATCTTTTAATTTTTAAGTATTTTGTGTTTTATATTTTATACTTTTTATCTTTCAAGTGATATTTAGCAACTGCTTATTTATAATTAGTCTTAATATCTAGAAAAAAATGTATTAGAAGTTGCATTGAGTTATTCTATATCTCTTAATAGATATATAGGTACCTTAATTTAGTGTATCAAGTTTATTATAAGTACTATAATTTGAATTTTTAGCTTCATTTATTTGATTTAAAAAGCTTATTTAATAGCAGGTATACTCAGTGTTTGACTAAGCCTAGATTATATATAAGTGAGTCATATCTTTTATAGAATATTAGCATAGTTAATCAAAGGAGATTAACACTTAAATAAGAATTTTTATATCTTTTTATATAGCCCTCTTTTTAATTTTTCATATAAATACTTATTTATTTTGGGAAATGGCTCTCTTCATTATACTTTTTAAGTTAAGCTATAAAATATTGCTCATCTTTCTCTTTAGATTATTTTATCTTTTGATTCAGTTTATCTCTTACACCATTTTAACTTCATTTAGTTGATAAATTTAGAGTCGATTTGTGTACCAATCTGTTGATAAGTATTTTTAACTTTTTATTCCAAGCTAAAAAGATATCCCTACCTTTTAGACTAATTATTAGATATTTTACTAATAATTATTTCCTTATTATAAGCTTCAAGTACATTAAATAAATTGCTCTATTTAATTGCCTCAGCAAACGAATTTGACACTGCTACATAGTTTTTCTTCTCTAAAATTATTTTCTACTATATTTTTTCTTAACTTTTATATATTTTTATCAATAGAAATGTATGCTAATTTTCCAAATTTTCCCTCACAACTAACTTTTATAATAATGTCTTCACCAATTTATATCTCTTTAGCTTCTTATAATTTAACTTTAATTACCAAAATATTAAACTATTCATTATTTCTAGTTTTCTAGAAATCTATATTCCCAAAACTTTTCCTTTTTAATCCTTTCTTTTTAAACTTATCTCCCCTTTTGCTATTTCAAAGTTAAAATCTATCACTGTATAAAATTAATTCCATTTTAAAGTAGTTCGAATTTTGCATACTTATAGAGATAATGCCTTTCATTTTGATATAATAAAGTTATTCTAAATTGAATACTGTATGTACATTTTATCTAAAGATGATAATTTAAATTATATACATTTATAAATAGCTATTAACTTTTAAAATTACATTGAGCAAATAAATTAAGTCTCCATTTTTTATTTTTGCTTTCTACAATTATTTAGCCTATCTTCCTTACACTAATTATTTATTAATTATAAAACTAATTTTATAAATTAAATTATAAAGAAAGAAATGGAGTAAAACATCCTTCTTTCAAAGAATTATAAAAAGAAAAGCAAGAAAACAAGCGACTAACGAGGAACTAAAAAATCAAAAATAGAATCGAGAGTTCAGCTCATCTTCAGAGGGAAAAGTAATGGCCGGTCTTACTGAATAAGTTAATTCTGGAATTCAAAATAGCAAATTACTCTAAAATTAAATCGAACAGATGAAAGCATAAAATGAAAAATATGAGAAACTTTCTTTAATCAAGGAGAACAAATCCGGGAGCTAATGAACTGCTTAGAAGATTAAAATAACGAATCGCTAATTCTTTAAAGTTAACTGATAAAAAACATTTTAGTAACAGAAAATTAACTTTATGAAATGTCTTAATCAAACTTCAAATAATCACAAAGAATGATTTATGAATAAGATATACATTAAAAAAAAGCATTAAGAAAAATAAAGTTAAGAACAAATTGATTCAAATCTAAGAAAAATAATCAAGATATTAGAATTAAAGATTTGTCCAAAGAATAAAGTTGAGAAGCAATATAAAAATATTTGGTACTGTTAATCTAAATATCACTTACTAAGACATTGCAAAGAATGAATGATACTAAAACACAATGAAAAGCAAAGAACCTGAAGAAACCTGATTAAGCTTTGAATAACTGAATAAGGTGTTTATAAATAAAAATTACTCATAAGAAACTAATATCTGGTTGAAAACCCAGAGTACGTAAATTTTTATTTTACATTTAGTTAAATAATAATAAATTAAATTAAATTAAATTATATTGATATTGATATTAATTAAGAATCTTAATTAGCCTATATTTTTAAAATAATTTAAACTACTATAAAAGAAATTATGCTTTTACTACTAAATTAGAAATTATTTTTACCATGTGGAATAATTTATTCTATCATCTTAAACTTTTATCCTTTAATTTATAAAAATAATTTACTAAGTTATTTATATACATTTATTATAATTCTCATTATTTTATCTCCTTTATACATATATCTGCTTTGCTTCTATCTCTTATTTTTATAAACCAATATAACCATTCTTTATAGGATTTTTTGGAAAAAATGGCAGAAGGTCTCAAGAAGGGTTTTTTGTAGGCTCCATAGATAAAGGAGCAAAAACCAGAGACTTCTAATTCTTCATCCATCACGTCCTCTTTAATAAAATAATAATCTTCTTAAACTTAATAACCTCTAATAGTTGAAAATTAAAGACAATCTTAAATAAAATAAGAACTTAAATAAGCATAAACAGAATAAAACTAATAATAAAATATTGACTTTCTTCCTAAACCTAGACCAAGTAACTATAGGAAATAAGAGAATCCAAAAACGATGCAAAAACAGGCAAATGAAGAATAATTATTAATTGAAAGTCTTTTGAAATCTGTGCGTATTCTGTAAGAAGAAGTAAAAATATTAAGATAAGAAAACAAAAAATTATTAGAAAAAAGTTAAAATACTGAAGAAAGATTAGTCAAATAAGAATTCGAAGTATAGCAACTTGGACAAAAAAGAATAGAGCCTCTAATCTAAGAAATGAAAATGGAAGTAGAAGACGATAAGTAAAAAGAACCAACCAATATTAGAAGGATTCTCAAGAGATGTTACCTGTGCTAATCAAGATTCCATAGATTCAAGAGTTGCAAGATATACAAGGAAAAGATGAAGAGAAACAGCGAAGAAATCTGAAGAGAATTAACAAGAATTTACGTGACGATAGAAGGAAGAATTTACAGAAGAAGAATTTTCCATTCGAGTTCCAGAACTCCGAAAAAACTGGATGACCCGAACTTTTATTTTAAGCATACAGGAGCGATCACTGGATGTCAGTGGAAATGAGGTTGAAATACCTCAAAACCACAAACACTTTAATTAAGTATATTATTATTATTATTATAGGATTTTTTGCATTTACATATCAAATATAATTATAATTGCATCTTTAACATCACACTCATAATCATATTAATTATTTCTTAATTTTTCTAAAGTGCAACCACTTAAAGAGCAGAGCAAAAATAATCATTTCCATGTTATTTATTATCGAAATAGCTTTCCTTATTGTAGCACTATTCTTAAAGAATATCATCTCCAATTTATTCTATTTTACAACCTTTTGTCAATCATTTTTTACATTCTCCTTCAACTCAATTACAAGATAAATTGTAGCACTCTAAATCAAAGATTTTATTCTCTAATTTTTTAGACAATTAATATCTAATTGTAAGCATGTTTCAAAATCATTACCATCACTTTTGCACTATTTATTTTAGCTTGATTCTCAAATATCATAACATTTTTTGTCACATACATCAATACCTATTATATTTCGGTTACATTCTAAAAATTTTTTTCTGTATTGTAAATTTTTACTCAGATAGATAGTTTTATCAGCATTCATTTCAATCTTTTCCGAATTTTTTGTTAAAAATCTATCTAGATCAGTCACAGCATTTTATGCTTATTCTTAATTTGAATCTTAATTATTCTGAAGACTAATACTATCAATATAATCAATTCAAGTTTAAACTAAACAAGGATCACTCGCACATATAGGAATGTAGCATTAGGGATCAAAAAAATTATCATTTTCTATTATAATTTTTTAATTAAACGTTGTAAAAAATTTTTTAGCTGGTAACAAAATACATATTTTTAGTTATTTTTTTTTTAATTGTTGTACTTTATTCACAGCAATCACTCAAATCTCTTTTGCAATTTTCTGTCATGCATTCTAAGTCACATTTTCTTTTTTCTATTTATTTAAGCAGAACTCATTATTTTAACTAATACATCCTGGAGAGCGGTAAGGTGTTTCTTTGAGTTAATTATTTGAATTAAATTTTTAATAATTTTTGTTGCTTCCAGGCAATCCATAGCATCTCACCCTCATTTACTATTCAAGCATTCTTGATTAAAAATTTAATTGCCTATTTAATCAGGAGTACATTTTTGCTGCAAAGCTTTTAAACATTCTTATTAACAATCCTTTCGTCATATAATCTATCTCTATTAAACAGTACTTTTATTAGGTATAGATATAAAAAGGATTATATATCATCCTTTTATTTTAGATTTAGCATTTTTAGAAAAATATTTTGCAGCTAAATCAATAAATATGCTTTTAATTATTTAAAATTTAAGTTAGAAAGGTATTAGAGTAATTATTTGTTTAGACAGCAGTTTAGTTATTTATTAAGTATAATGCTAAAATTAAAATGTTTAGAAGATTAATGTAAAAGTAAATCTTAAATAAAAGAATGTAAACCTATTAAATTTAAGTTTAGATGGTACCTTTTATATAGAGATACATATGAAATTAGTAGAAAACTTTGATTGTAGCTTATTGTTTATATATTTTATTAAATATATCTTAAGGATCTTAACCTTAAACTGAGAATAAGCTACTTATGTTGAAGGATATTCCATTTATGACATGAATAATTAAAATTAAGAATTGTATTAATTTATGTATTTCAACTTTCAACATTTACGCTGATCTAACATACCGAAGTCCATTTTCCTGTTTTAGTATTATACTCCATGATTAGGTAATTTTATCCAACCCATGCATACATATATATTTTGCTATAAGTTGTAAAAGGAAGCATGCATAAATAAAATTCTTTTCTAATAAAAGGATCTCCATGTCTGCTCATGCTTTTTTGGTCAAACAAGTACGTGTTTTTAAGTTCCTCTTTATCATCAAAAATAAAGGTATTTTGTTTCCTGCCGGCAGCAAATACACAAGCAGCTTTATTGGGAAGAGTGACTTGACTTTTATTTCCCTTGCTAGTTACTAAATCGAAATAGTTTATAATATCTAAGCTTCATATCACGATTAGTCTCCCTCATATGTTCATGCTTAATTTTTGTGTAAAGATACTCCATGCATAGACGATTTTTGAGGCATTTCAGGCAAAGTTCTAAATTTTCCTGTTCTTCAATTAAAAGATTCAGTTGTATCGATAGCTAATTATTTCCAATAACCTCCTAGAATTAGTACTCCTTCGGAAATATTTAAGCATCTATGACAGCACTTAGGACTTGGCATTTAAAATATCTACTCTTTTTTATTATAAATAGTAAATCTTATTCCTTCCTACTCCTTATATACATTCCATGATCCCCCAGATAGGATAAGATAATTCTATCTTTACAAAATAAATTCACTTGCGTTAGTTTTGAGATTACTAAGATTGAGTGTCTCGGTAGTAAAATTATTTCCTTTTACATTGTAAATTACAGAAACATTTGCTTATAACTTTAGCGCTATGTAATTATAAACCAATAAACTGGGAAAAGTTTCGTGCTTTAACACCATCAAAGGTATTTTTGAATATCAAATTGCTTAAGGGAGTAGGTTCTAAGAAGGGAATGATTTGAGGAGTTTTCTTAAATAGATAATCTAAGTTATTTATATTGATCTACTTTGCTTTTAAAACTCCATTTTTTATCTAAAGACTTTTAACTATAACCTTATTATATCTAAGTACTTAGGATATTCAAGTATTTTAATTTGATTTATACTTACAATACATAATTAAATTTCTTAAGTTCAGATTTAAAAATTAGCTTCAAGGATAAATCAATGAATAGAGTAACTCAGAATATCAACAATCTCAGTTCTTCTAGTTTTTATAGCATTAAAAAATCAAAAGGTTATAAGATTAAACAACAGCTATTATATAAAAAGTGATGTCAATCAAGCTTTAGCAATTGTAACGTAAAGAACCTATGTAACTTAAATAGAAGCTATCATTGAAAAGTTATCCATATCAATCATCTCTAAACTTATGAATATTATGAAACTAGAAGCTTAAGTAATATTTATAAAAGTTATACATCATTAAGAGCTTTTTATGCTTAACTATCTTAGAAACTAGTTTTAATGACAGAGCTAAGTAACTAAATACCCTTAGAATTAGTTTAAAAATAACCTTAAATAAATTCAACCATACATATACAAAAAAGATATGAATTAGTTCTAATTTAATTTATTTAATTTCAGTCATATTAATAAAGCATGCAAAACTAGACTCATTTACTACTTGTAATTTTAATTAAGAGCAAGGCAATAAAAGATAAAGCAAGCTTATATAAAATAGAATAATAGGTATAATAAAAATCTATTTAAGCAACTAAAAAGATATCTAATCATGTTTTAGTTATTCAATAGAAACTAAAATTATCTTTATCTATCTAAATTTAGATAAATACTTAGCTTCTATCCTTTTATATACATTTTTCCTATTATCTTTTTGGTTAAAATGATAAATTCTATTTAAAATGTTTATAGATCAATTAATTAGAATCGTCAGAAACATAAAGAACAAATCTATAATAGTGCTAATCAGTTTAATCTTATGAAGTCTATAATACACTGTAATTTTATCACTTTAAGTATCTAATATTTATGCTAAATATCATATTAAATTAAGGGAAGAGAGATACTAATTATGAATGTTTAATCAGTTCATAATACTAAATATAGTGGAATTGGTATAAACCTTCATTTGATAAATTATAGGAGTAAATAAGTATTAAATAAATAGGCTATTATAGCTTAAGATAATTGAAATTAAAGAGGGTGGAAATGGGACCTGAGATGCACAAGGGACCTTCAGCAGGTTTAAAGGGACTTGCGATGAAGATGCAATCCCCCGTGCTGAGAAATAGACCATAGAAAGGCTGAACTACCCTCCCTCAATAACTTGTGCACTCTGTGGTGCATTCATCCTTGGACTTCCCAACTAAGGGACTCAATTACACCTCCTACTAACTTAGACTGAGGTGCCGCCTTGGAGTGATCTCTCCACCTTTTAGGAGCTACCTAGGCAGATCGGCGGTTTCTGCCAGTTGAAGACGGACTGGATGGCGATATTCGCCTATAAAACCGAGAAATGGGTCCAGGCGAGACAATAGGTTAGCCCAGGAAGACAACAACAAGAAGAAAAGATTAGTGATGATGTGCACTTAACACACATCAGGTAGGCATCTATTAAGATAACAGTCCCTTCCTTAACACTTAATTTAATTTAATTAATTATAGCTTAATTATTTGTGGTTCATCTAAATATGCTTTCTACTTTATTAAGATATCTTAAAAAATTGCTTATTTTCCTTACTTTTAACGTTTTTCTTTCAGTGAAATTTCTTTTAATAATCATATTGTTTTAGCTTCTGAGATATCTCTTTTGATTTCAATTTAAATAGCTAGTATATAATCTAAAACATTTCATTTCTGAAACCTTCTCTTTTTATATTTAACAATCTTCTATTATCATTTTCAATTATATATACTTGCTTAATTCAATTCTCACATGAGAAAGAAAATTGTAAAATTATAATAAAGATATAGAAAAACTTAGCTTAATTAGCTATTTATTAATAAAAGCTAAAATTAGAAAGAATTAAGAAAGCTATAAAGCTATAAATAGTAATGTAAAAAAGCCAAAAGTATAATAATTTATAAACCTCTTAGTTATACTATTTAGTAAATTTATATAGCTTAATCTTTAATTATATAGATAAACTGAAAATATAAAGGATTTAACTTATTTTAGTATGCTAGTTTAAGATATAATTATATCATCAGAAAGCTAAATAATTATGACTAATTATAGAAAAGATAACTATCTAGATATTAGAGACTCCTTCTTTTACAATATTTTAATTTTATACTTTATAAAGATATAAGTAATTTTAAACCTTTTTTGGATTATTGTATTAGAATAGAAATTATTTCATTATAAAATAAAAGGTTATTAGATTATTAGATTATTAGATTCATATTTATAAGTTCAAACAAATTATTGAGTGTAATATCTAAAGCTTAATTAGGATTCTAGTCAGAATAACTTATACCTAACATCATAAACTAAAATTAGTAAATATATTTTTAAGGTTGATGAAGGAAAATAATATATATAAGTATCTTTAAGATAAGTCTAAGCTTGCTAGATAGTTATTTTTTATTATTATTTAAATATAAATAAGTTTATTTAGGTTAACTTTATTGCTAAGCATGTGTTACTCACTTCTTATATACACAATTTTCGCATATATCATACTTACAGATGCAACAATGAAAATTTTGATTTACTTAGTCTGAATTCCAGTAACTTTTACATAAATCACAGAATCATAATCTATTGTCAGCTAATCTATAAGCAATTTTATAGTGAAACTACATTTATGCTTATACATTTGATGTCCTTTTTAGCACTTAATTTACAAATTAGGATCTTCAATAACCTTCTATTCTTATTCTTTAACTTTTTCCAATGGATTATTTTACTACTACAACTAAACAATTTACTCCTTCTAATGCTAATGTTGAAATTATTAAGCAGGATTTTATTTCTATTTAATCTATAGCAACTACTTGCCTTCTATTATTTTTTAGTTTAGCTTTTAAACTAAATTTTAATCGCTTTTTTCTTAGACCTAATACTAGTTTAAGGCATTTATCTCTTTAGACATCTATTAAACTGCATTCTTCCGAACTAAGTTTACTTCTAGCACATCTATATTGATATTCTCTTTTATGAGTTCCTATAAATAGTATACAAAATTAGCTAAGTCACATATATTTTGCTAGTTTTTAATAATTATGCCCTCCAGTTAATCTATTATCTCATCCGCATTTTGAATAGTAGATTGATATTTTTGGCTAATTACTTATTATCTTTGGTAAAGACTTGATAGTTAGTTCTGTTAGTTCTAGAAAATAAGATAAAGCAGTTACTAGGAGTTTTGTATAATTTCTGATTACAATAATAAAAACTAAGGTAGTGACTCCTTTTGCTTAGTCTCTAGTATTTGGTTATACTCTTGTAATGTATTTCCTATTATTACTTTAGCCTGTTAAGCCTTACTAACTTCTTCTTATTTTAGCTTCTCAATTATCTCAGCTGCTACTTCTATTTTATGATCTTTATGCTCTTCGGAAAAAGAGCAAACCTAGCAAATAGGCGTAAAGTAATCTCTACAGAATAGAAGGTTTTTTTATTAGCCATGCTTAATGCAGATATCTGGATGTTTAAATGGAGACTCCAAATAAAAAGGATTTTGAACTGTAATTAATTTACACCAAGGACATATAACTTAATTTAGCTGGTAATAGGATTTTAAGGCACAATCGAAGCATAAAACATGTTAGCAGGTAAGTTATTTAGGTAAGTTTTAGGTAGAATTAAAAGGGAATTTACATTAGAAGCACTATTTATCATTCTACATTTTAAAGCACTATTTATATTAATTTCTTTAGACTAACTAACTCTTATTCTATATTTAAATCTCCTGTTGCTTACTTTGTAATATCTCCTTTTAAGTATGAGTTTTAAGATTCTGGAACTTGAAGAGTAGCTAATGATTTATCATCAGTAGAAATTATAAAGCCTCACATATCCTTATAAGCAGCTACTATTTCTTAAGTTGTGACATGTCCACTTGCTACATCATCCAATTTTTTGTATCAGATCTCCTCCTCTTTTATAGATGTGCCATTATCACCTTATAGTCTTCTAAAAATCTTGAAATTTCCTATTTTAGCATTATTAATAAACCTTTGTACTAAATAATCTCCTCATGTGAGATCTTCTCCGTTAAGACTTTAAGTGTACTAATTATTAAAGCTTTATGATGATGAAGAAAGTAATTCTAGCATTATTGCAAATCCTGTTATATCAGGTGCATATTTAGCTTCATTTTAAGAAAATTTAGTATCACTGCTGATATAAAATAAATCAGAAGAAGAATATCATACTATTGCTCCTCCCTCGCGATCTGCTGAATTCTTCTTGAAGGTTCCATTCACTATTTAATAGCAATACGAGAGTCCAAGATTTTTGACTTGTTCCATATCACATATAGGAAAAAGTGCTCCTCCTTTACCATGATCTACATACTAATCTTCAAATCTTTAATTTAATTTTGCTTTTGCTTTATTTTCTTAAAAAACTGTTTCGTTTATGGTGAAAACTACCCTCTACATGTAAATAGCTCCAGCTTTCTAAGCAACACATTTCTTAAATGTTGCCTAATTTATCAGCATAGTAAAGTTTGAGTTTAAAAAGCCTTTTTAGTTCAAACCAGCTAAACAGCCACCAACTGAACTAGTTACGTTTTAAAACAGGCAATTAGATATTATGACATTCCTCTGAGAGTTTAGCACTGCAATTGCTCCTCCATATCCATCGTCAAATTGAAGACCATTACCTTCTGCTTAACCATTTATAAATTATGTATCATTTATTATTACAATTTACTTTCCTTCCTGTATAAAAATTCCAGATCCTTGTCATTCTTCAAAACGACAATTGTGGATTAGAATTTCATTTTTTCTATATAAATACATAATCCCTCCTATCTTCTCTGCAGATGATCTTAAGGCTTTTGAATCTTTAATTGTTAGTTAAGTGTTTTTATCCAGGAAAAAGATTCCTCCCTTATTAGCTGAATTATCGTTAAACCATGCGTTATTAATGTAAATTTAAGAGTCTACTGAATAAGCTACTGCTGCTGTATTTTTGCACTTGTTGCTTTAAAATCTTGATCTTTCATCATTTCAATTACTTTGGCTTTATATTAAAATACAGCAAGCTGTCTCTCCTTCATTTTACTAAAATAACAGCATATCACTATAAACATTACTGAAAATAGCTTCAATACCTAGTGTTATTTTAGCTTTATTCTAAACGAATTCACAGTTGTAAATTTAGATATCTGCTTCTACTACTTTAATTGTAGCTTTCTGGCCTAACATATTTTAATTGGTTTCTAAATATCCGTTTCGATAAAAATAGCAGCTGTCTAATGTAGTGGTATAAGAGTTTGTTTCATTATAATTAGGTTTAGTAAAAGTCGCAAATATAGTGAATCCTTGTTCTGCATAGTTGTGTTGAAAAGAACTTTAAGAAATTTGAACTTTAGCCTTTTGCTCTATGTAAATGCATCCACCATATTTTCAAGCTATATTATTGGTAAAATTCACTTATTCCATTGAAAGTGATACGCCTACTTCGCTCACATAGAGAACTCCTCATAACAAAGCTATGTTATTTAAAAAGAGAGACTTTTAGAAAGAAGCTTTTCCATAGTTTTGACTAAAGTACACTGAACCATATTAACTTGTCAAACCTTGAAAAATGGAGGAAGTATCTTGATAATTTCCGTTATTTGAAATGGCTCTACTTAAATAGCTATCTCTTTGATTTTTAAAGACACAATTTGAAGTTTTGAGTGCTCCTTTGTTGTTCTTATTATAAATCATTTAATCACTATTACAATTCTAAAATGTAGTAGACTCTACCTAAATATAGCTATCTTTAGTTATATCTGCATATAAGAAACATTAACCTTGAGGTTCTTACCCTTTACCAGAAAAAGAGCTATTAAATATTGAGTCCTTAATGATTAAATTTCCTTTGGTTAGCTTAATATAAATAGCAGCTTCTTTCTAGCTTTACACTTAAGTAGTTAAGTTATATGCTTTTACTTTATCTAAAGCCATAAAATATTGATAAGCATTTGACTTCTATGAATATTATGTTTTAAGGTATAGAATGGAAGAAAGTCCTCCTGACTTTATATTCTCAAAAGTACTTTCTACAAGCTCAAACCAGAAATTCTACTGAATATAATATTTAGCACACTCTCCTAATAAATCTTATCTAATGCAAGTAGATTCATACACACCTTTAGGACTCTAAATGTTTAGTACTCCATTTTCTAGTTTCGATGTGATATTTGTAAAGTTAGAGTAATAAATAAGGATACTAGGACTAACTGCATAGATAGCTCCATTCTTTTAAGTAGTTAACTAATCAAAAGTACAACTCATTACTTGGACAGAATCTTTTGCAGATTTAATATAAACTCCTCCTGCTTAATACACTTTGTTCCTTATAAATAAAGACTCTTCTATTAGCAATTTGTAGCATCCTAAAACTACTAAGTTACTTTAAACTCCTTAGAGCTTTAAGCTATTAGAGTTAATGTAATAATAAGGATAGAAATTTACTTTTTCTATTTCACTTTCTAAATATAAAGGGGGAACTTTAATAAAGTCTAAGTAGACTTGTAGAGCATGAACTCCATCATTATAATTTTGAATACCTAGAACAAAACTATTTCCAGAGAATTAACTTCCAGATATCTAAATATCGTTATGAGATATTTCTAATGCAGCATTTCCTCTTCACTCAAAAGAAGCTCAAGGTTTATTGTTCTAGAAGAGGCACTTATTTATCTTTAAGAATCCACAGCAATCTTTTTAGTATTCTACCTTTATTTAAGCATTGGAGTCTGAATATCCATAGCTATCTGTGAAATTTGATTTACTCAACCAAATAGAATTAGATTCATTTGAAAAGCTGGAAATCAAAAATGTATTTGTTTTATAACCTGAATTCCCTTTAAATTCGCAGCAATAGATCAGAAGGACAGGAGAATCTTAATATTTACTTTCAGTATGTAAAGCTCCATAAGGTGCTAAGTTATACAGGAATTTAGATCTTCTAATTTACACACTTCTAAAGTCTATTAAGTCTACTACACCAACATAGTTCTTACTTTCTTCACTATATTTTTAAGGCCAAAAGTTATATTCAAAGGTGAGATTCTCTAACTGTACAAGATTAGGAGAATAAAGCTATAGAACTGAATAAACATTCTGGAAGTTTTAACTGAATCCCATGTGCTTGTTGGTTTCAAATACTCCTCCAGAGTGCCATTTTATTATTGGACCGTTAGTTCCGAAAGTTTATTTAGAATAAATAATTCCATGACTATTATCTTCGCTGTATCTTGAATTTAACGTAGGCTTTCCAATTTCAGAATCTATGAAAGTAACGTTTTGCATTGTAAGCTTTCCATTATTAAATCTTATTACAGCTGGGGGTCTAAATTTGAAACCAACAAAAGTAACATTTTCAAGAATTAGCTCAGGCTCTTTGTTATCATAGCCATCAATATCAAACAGTATTGATTCTGAAAAGGCTAGTTCACACTGCTCAATATCTACATTCCACTAAAATCTCTAAATTTAAGATATAACAGGGAGCTTTAAATTTTCTCCGAAGCTTGTAAGAATTTGATATTTACAGTTACTAATTTATTTAACTTCTTTAATGCTTTAAGTTTCTTCATCGTAACAGACCATTAAATCTCTATCATTACAATGAGAACATCAAATATCCTTACATTCGAATTTGGGGTTGAAATTAGCTTTAGATACATCCTTGAATATTAAACTTTCGATTGCTTTGTAACCATTAAACTACAAATTGTTGAAAATAGCAATCCCATAACTGAATCTAAAGCTAACTGAGCTTTCTCAGTAGTAAATGATAGTATTTTATCCTTCTCCTTCTATTTAAATGATGGAAGAACTACTTACTTCTCTTAATGGATGCTATTAATAGTCACCTTCAGTTTTAAACCCTTAAGTTTGAGGATTTCCAGTGTACAAGTAATGCTTTCCACTTAGCAGCTTGAAGATGCAGATCTAATCTTAGCATTAGTTAATATTTTCATCTAATGCTTCAATCAGACTAAAATAAGAATTTTAAGACTATGAAGGCTAATTTAACCTACAATTACCTCCATAAGCTATTTTATCAGGACAGGGATAAACATAAAAAACAATTTGCGCTCAAGTGTTAGCAATAAAGCAGACAAAAGGGAATAGGATAATGAATTTCATATTAACGAAGCTTAAAATAAATAAAATAGATAAAATTAAATATTTCATTAAGTAGAAATTAAACTAGTCATTGCTATTATCAACTATCTACAACTACTATTTAATTCATTACTTTAAGCTAGTGCTAATTTTATATCCTTGTATAGTTATTTAAGATTATAAGGGATTTAGTCAAGAACTAGCAATTTAATTGCTAAGTCTTATGAGATTGATATAGTTTTGGCAGATTGAAATCTTTTAAATAATAGTTGTGAACAAATATTTGGAAGATCATATGTTTCAGATACTTTAGTAGGAATAAATTAAATTTAGCTTTAGTTTTAATATCATTTGCTTATTTCATATCAAGCAATTATAATTTTTATAAGCTTAAAGGTAAAAATTTAAGCTACCTAATAAATTTTAGTTAAAAGAGAGCTTTCAAATTAATTACATTAGTCCAATTTAAAGAATATTTTAGAAATAATAGCTAAGGATTTTAAAGCTAAAATTGTATAAATAAATACATTTTCTTAGCTTACCTTTCCAGAAGACTGCTGATTTACTTTATAAGATTCTATTATTCCTCACTTAAATAAATTTATTTAATACATTTTTATTGTCTAAACAAGTATTAATTAATATTGCTCTGTCAATTAAAAACTAATTTTGCTTGTATTTGATATAAACTTAGAGAAAAATTAGTTTTCTCTGGTTCATCAATACATCTAAAAATGTTATTAATTAGATAAATTTATTAAAGTTATTCATAATTTATTCTAACTTAAATAACTATTTATCCTTTACCTGCTTAATTTTCTATTATTATCTATATTTTTCTTAATAAAAGTTGATATTTGATTTATTAGCAATTTATCTAAAGATTTTGATTATTAAGTTCTATATACTTATCTTAGATAAAATTAGATTCTTTTAATTAGCTTATTTTTAAGATTTGGAGTTTTATCTTTATTTTTTGATAAATTGATTGTTTATGTATCTATAGTGTTAGCATTTCTGGTTAAACTGAAAAGATTTAAAATCTTGGTCTTAAGATTTAATAAATAGAAGCAAATGAAGAAATGAATAATAAATGTTTCTTTATAATCTTAGTTTTATTGATTATCTATTTAGACTAAATTAGATCTTTTATAGTTATCATTTATATAATTAGTTACTCTTATAGTTAAGTGCTAGAACTATGGATATTTTTATATTATCATTAAGTCACTCTATATGATAGAACTTAAACAAATCATTAAGTGGGTATTAATTTGCTATTCTCCTAAATTATTTATTAAAAGTCTAATTTATTCTTATATTAAGAAAGCAGGAATGATGTTTAAAATATCTAAGGTAAAATAGCAATTTTAGTATAATGAGTATTAATAACTCTTACCATATGACTTAGAATATATGACAATAAAGATGAAAAGTTTGATAAATGTTGATAAATAATTTAAATTATATCTAGACTTAATGCAATTTTAATATTAATCCTAATTTCATTTATAAAATTTAACCTCTTAAATTTATTACTAAGCTATCAATACGTGCTTATATTTAAAGAATGTAAGAGAATAAATAGATTTCTTTTATCTTTAGAATATAAAATTATTATTATCTTTGTTTAATTTTATAAAAGCAAATTGTACAAAAAGAATCTAATTTAAAGGTAGTTATTAAGAAATAATCTCTTCTATTTATTAACTTTCATATAAGATTTATTTTAATACTCTTAAGCTTTTTTATATTTAATATAATTAAATTTAAGCGATAAAGAAATAATAGACTTTTATTATCTCTAGCATACTTAATTTTAATTTTCTTGATAATTGAATGATTTTAGTAAATTTAGCCATAAAGAAGATTGTAAGTGGTAATAGTCACTAAATAGTTATCCTTTTAGAATAAATGTTGATACTTATTTACTAATAAGATAGAAATTAAATTATTTAGCTTTTACCTAGCTATTTATTTCTATCACTTTGTTTATTTATTTTAATATTCTTTATTCCAATTTAATTCCAACTATTGCTATAATAGAAGATTCTTATAATTAAGTTTAAATCGTTTCTTAATAATTGATAGAGCCACTTTAAATAAAAAATAGGTAATCAATAAAAAGAACTATTAATCTTTTAAATAAGATATTAATATCAAGCATACTTAGTTTAAATTATTATATTTTATATACCTCTTAAAATATAAAAACTAACACTTAGATATATCTAGAAATTAACTAAAAGTATATCCCTTAACTTATCTAACTTTAAAATTCAAATATTCAATTATAAAATTATTATTCCTTTATTCATTATTTCATTATACTTTCCAGACTAAATCAAAGATAAATAATCAATTTGGATAAAATTATAAATATATTAAATATTTTAAACTTTAAGTTTATATCTATTCCATTTATAACTCATTTTAATTTAACTTTATACATTCCACTATATTATAATAGAGTTACATTCATATTTACTTCTTTATTTATTCAAGTAACTTTTATGTTTTATCATTTCTTTTATGTCAATTACTAGACTTATCATCAACTTTATCTCTTAAGTTGCTTAGATTGCAACCTTATTTATTTTCTTAAGTCAAAATTAATTAGATATTAAATAAATAAATAATAAATTAATAAATAAATAATAAATAAATAAATTTGATTATAGAGCGCGTAACACCTCGTTAATGCGCAGCTCTTTAATAAATGTTTCAATACATGTCTATTTCTTCAAGTAAGCCTTCAGGTAATAAAAATTCTTCTCTTATTAGTTCCATATCTTCATCATTTTCTTCTTCATTATCTCTTGTTCTTCTGTCTTCTATCTATCTACGTTTTATTGATTCTTTGTTACAAACGTCCATTATTTTTTTTACATACTTTGCTAATTTTCGTTTCTAATTATTTTCTTCTTAATCAAGCTTTTATAAACTCATTAAAATTATCCTTTTCCTGCTCTATAATATTTTCCTATTTCTTTTTTCATTCAATTTTCTTTTCCAAGTATTCTTTTTTTCTTTTTTCTAATATGTTTTTGATATAATCTTTTATTATCAAGTCAGTTTTAGCTCTTTTTTACTCTTCTTAGGTTCTAATGAATTTTTCGAATTTAGCCGTACCTTATATTATATCAAATAGTTCCATTCCTTGTCTCTCTACTCCTATTGTTCTTAACTTTCTAATACATATTTATCTACTTTCTTTGTATTCTGAGCATTTTTCTATGATATGCCTTTCGTTTTCTCTTGCATCATTACAGAAAGAGCATTTGCTTGTCGCAACTAGGTGTCTTTCTTTTAAACAATCCTGGCTCCCATTACATCTCGTTCTTATTATAAATATATAGCATATTTCTTCTTTTCTATTTTTATTGTATCTCAGGTAGTTGGGTGATCCTACTACATATTCATCAAATCATGTTTTTCTATACTGTAGAGTTGTTATAATTTACTCCGTTCTTTCTCTATCTTCTACGTATACTCTATGTTCTCAAATTGCACGATTAATGTTTTTCTTCCCTTTTTGATTATTATTACCATCATCTATAAATATATTTTTGTCTTCAATTTTTAATTCTAATTTTATTGTCGTGCAGTATTGTTCAAAAATAAAGTTCTCTTCTTTACTTAGGTCGAACATTAATCCATCTACTGTTTTTCCTTAGTTACCTATTAGTCTGCCTCTTAATCTCAGCGTTTTCTGCCATAGGCAATGTTTAAATTTCATAAACTGTAACTCGTATTCTAGCATCTCATTTTAAACTTAGAAAGGGGCATCTATGATTGCTCGTAAAGATCTTCTCTATATTATTTCTAATTGTTCCATCACTTATTTTCCTACAAATTATTCACAATATAGGATAACTTCTGTCCCATAGCTGAATACTAAGCTTACGAACGTTTTTATCATTATTCCTGCATTATATGGTGTTAATCCCTTATTCATTGTTATTTTACCCAGTATTCATGTTTACATCTTTTATGCTGCTTCTAGTCTGTTCTCCATGTGTTTTTCAAAGCTGATGGTCTCTTCTATTATATGCCCTAGGTACTAAAAGAACGTTACTCTTTCGATTCTTAAATTTCCCACCTCAATATTATTGCTTATATTTTCTCAGTTTCTATTTTCTGCTGCTTTTCATATCATTCATTTTGTTTTATCTGCAATTTTCAGTTTGTATTTTTCTGCCTTTGAGGTTAAATTTTTGATTACTTCCTCTAATTATTCTCATTCATTTATTAAGGCTAGGTCATCTGCATATGCAAAACATCCTGCATATATTTCTTGTGTTCATCCCTCTTAGTTTTTAAAGTCTATCTTAATTCCTAGCTATTAATCTTCCAAGCTATGGAGAAGTTTTGCTATTATTAAGTTAAATAGTCTTGGCGACGTTATGCTTCCCTGTTTTAGTCCTTTATTTGTCGCGAATGATTTTGCTATTTATTCATTGATTTTAAGTTTAATTTCTTCTTCACAGTAAAAGTTTGCTAGGAGTTTAATTATCTATTCCGGTACTTTTAGATCGTTTAGGATTTATCATATATCTTTTCTTTGCACCGAGTCGTACGCTTTTTTAATATCAACAAATATTACGAAAACATCTTTTTTGTTCCGTATTGATCATTCCTATACTGTTCTTAGGTTGAAAATTTTCAGTGAGCATGATTTTGCTTTTTAAAGCCATATTAATATTCGCTTTCATCATTATGCAGATATCCTTATAGTTGCTAGAAAATTCATGCATCTACTATTTTTAAAGCATGATTCAGTAAAGAGATTAGTCTATAATCATCGGGTTCATCTTTCCTCCTTATTTGTATATTAATATTATGTATTATTATTTCATCTCTTAAGGTATTACTCCCTCTTAAATAATCTTAACTATCATTTTACATGTTACTTCTGTTAGTTTTTTCCCACCTGCTAATATTGTACCTACTTGTATTTCATCAGGTCCTGCTGCTTTTCATTTCGCCAATTAGTTGATGATTTCTCAAATTTCATATTCTTTTACCACTATTTATCTCTTGTTTAAGAATTTAGTTGGTAACGTATTATCGCCATCTTCATACAGTTTCTACCATTCATCCCTGAAAGTATTAACATCTTCTTTTAATAAGGGTACTCATTAATTATTTTTTCTATTAAGTAAGTTTTTTAGTTTCTTCCACATATCTGTTAGACTTCCTTTATTTACATTGTCCATAAATAGGTTTAGTTAGTTTCTTTTATCTTTTTTTCTTGCTTAAATGTATTCTTATCTTACTCTTTGGTATTCTCTTTGATTCTCAATTTATTTATTTTCATTTATTTGTTCTCTGTTCTTTACCCTTTATTTTGATTGTTTGCTGCATTTTCTAAAGATTTTATTACACTATTTTGTTGTTTCTGAATATTTATATATCTTAGAGTTTTATGTTTTAAATTTTCCACATACTATTTAAACTCCTTCTTATATCTTTTTCTTTCATCATTTATAAGTCTATGTGCCGTTTAGGTTATTAATTTCTTCTTAGAGATTTTCTTGTATAAATCTTTCAAATTTTTCTTATATCTCTTTTTTCTTTAATAGTAGGTAGTTTATTTTTGCTATCTTTTATGGCTTTCTTACTTCTTTACCCATCTTTACCTATATAATACCAGGCCTATGGTCACTTATTACGTATGAGTAATAAAAATCACTTTTTATCACCTTTTCTCTCATTCTCTCTTCGATTAAAAAGTAATCTATTTTATACTCATTGTTTTAGTGAATAAAGGTACCTATTTTAGTTGGGTCTAGGCATATTAAATTATTCTGTTCCATAAACTGTGCCATTCTCTTTCCTGCTGAGTTTGTTTTCTTTGGCAGTCATTTTTCTATGTGCGCATTTCAGTTTCCTATTATCATTATATTAAGTCCTTTTTCTATTGCTTATAGTTTAAATTCATTCACTAAATTATAGAAAGGTTCATAATGTTCGTTGTCATTTGCAACAGGAGCGTAAACATTTATTACTGCTAGATATTTCATTATTTCTATTGCCGTTACTCTCGCTCCTCCAAAAAGCGTCATTTGGTTTACTTCATTCTATATCTCTCTGATCTCCTTACATATGTCGTTTCTAATATAGAATGCTACTCATTTTCCTTTTTTGATCCCACATTTATTAAGTTTTTATATCCTGCTATATTACACATATCTTTTTAGTCTTCAATCTAAATTTCTTATATTGCCATTATGTGGATACTTTTTTGAGTCATGAATTTGGCTAGTGCCTCTTTTGCACTTCTTACTCCCTAACATTTGCTGTCCCTATTTTTATGACTTATGACTTATTCTTAATCTTTTTTTACACTCATTTCCTCTTCCTCTTCCTCTTCCTCTTCACCTTATTCTTCTTTTTATTCATCTTCCTTCTCCACATTTACTTCTTCTTATCTATCATTCTATGCTTCCATATTATTTTCTTTATTAGTTCTTTCCCCTTTTTTATCTTTTTCATCTTATTATCTACCTTTTCCTCCTCCTTCTTCTTATCTATTCTAATCTTCTTTTTTTTCCTTTTCCTATTAGTTGAAGTCGGATAATTGTTCATTTTTGTTTTTCGGTTTCTTAGCATAGTACATTCTCATTGAAGTTTGCTTCAATTTACTTCTTTCTTCTCACTTTTATCTTGCATCTTATTCTTTTTCTTCTTGAGTTTGTTCTATTTCTTTTTGCTTTTTTCCTTTATTTACGTTTTTCCTGATATACTCCATTATACTATTTTGCTTATTTCTTATTTCTTTTGTTAGGGTTTAGCATTTTTACCATCACCTATCCTATCCTTTTCTCTAATTTGCTTTATGGTATATCTTATTATTTAGTTGATTGTTTTCTATTTTATTTAATTATTTGAACATTTTTCTATCCCTCTGTCTTATATATGTCCAATTCCATTTTGATGAAAAATAATTTTTATTTATTCTTTTAGCATAAAAAACTTTTTATTATTTAATTGTTTAGTTGTTTTAATTATTTTTCTATTCTCCTCGTTTTATTTCCTTCTCTTCTTCCCTTGATTCCTCTATAATCATTTATTCTTCTTCTCCAATTATCCTCTTATTTGCTTGATTTGCTTCAAAATCTGGTTTGCTTATTGTTAAAATAACTTCTCCTTCAAGCATCTCTAATTCTCTTGTATGTAGCTTTTTCCTTTTTGCTGCTTCTACCCTTCTTCATTGCTGGTCTGTGTGCCCTTTCACTTTACATAGGCGGCAGATAAAATTTACTGGGTATTATATTCTCATTTTGTTTCCATTCAAATCTATTACTTCTGGTATCCTCTTTGCTTCGTCTACATCCTTTAAATCTAGGTAGACTACACTGTTCCCTGTTAGCATTGTTGTGTTTGGATATGTATGCTATATCTCTCCTCTTGATTTTCCATATTATCTTATTATTTCCATTACTTCCTTCATATTTGAGTATTCGTTGATTGTGAAGTAAATTGGGTAGTTATGAATGTTAAAATATTCCAATTAGTTTCTAGCTTAGATAGGAATTCTAACTCCTTTGAACGTTCATTCCCTGAATTAAGTGAAATATTAGTATCTTTCTTCATTGTTAAATACCAAGTATACAATTCCGTTTTATTTCACTATGAACTTCGCCACTGCTTGTCCGTAATCCTTCCATATTTGATTTCTAAACACTTGTATAACTTCTTAGTCTTTGGCCTTTTTCTCTACTAAATCAGTGTTTTCCAAGTAATGGTTAAAGTAAATTGCGGCCACCATTTCTGATAAATCATCATAGGCATTTTAGTAGACCCTTTACATTTATTCTTCAGGGACGTTGGCTGAAATGAGTTGTTCATTATTTTGTTAAATTATTACTTAGGTTATTTACTTTTTTTGCCACATTCCTTTCTTATTTTGTGCTCCTCCTTTTAGTACAGTTCGACTAATCATGGGTATATTGTTATTTTTTTTCTATTATTCGTTCTATTATTTCGTGTTCGTTCGGTCAGTTAGTTTGGTCCTGCGTAGTCTAAGGTCTTGCATTATTAGTCTGGTTTCCATGCATAATAAAGAAGGTTAGAATAATTAAAGCAAAGACGTGGTAAAAGAAAGTGCTTCAGGTTTTCTCTCCTACTCTGAGGAGGTGGTATAAAAACCCTTCTTGAAGCTAACCATTTTTTAATATATATCATGATATTATTTAAATTTAAGAGTATCAAATAGACAGCTGGATAAAATCCTAAACATCACTTCCAGTAAAAGCTAGAACATCAGCACATTACAACTTTCTAAGACATCATTTTCTTCATATTTAGTAACTACAATTCTAAAATGTATAACATTAAGCATATGAACGATTGTGGGATGCAATTCTCTGGAAGTTAAATCTCCCTACATTACACATAACCAATAGTGTAATAAAACTAGGTTTAATAATTTGATGGAAGTTCTAAAGTGATTTATTCTATTCGATTATAAAACTAGAAATGGGAAAAAGCTTAGTGAAATGTTGTTAAACTTTGGATACTACTAAACAACTAAATATTATAAAAGCAATTATCTAGTTATTCTTTAAATTAGTCTAATAAAAACCTAGAAATACTCTATTTACCCTATGGTTAAATGCTAGTTAAAATTATTTGTTTAAACCTCAAGTTATAGATATATGCTTTATTTAATTGTTTCAGCATAATCTCACCATTTCACCTACTTTCTTATTCTTATATCTAATATCTACTTTTTATTCACCTAATAAACATTCTATTATGTTACTTAAAGCTTTCATCAACTTAAATCACTAACCTAATAGAAATATATAGATATTATCTCTTTCAAAAATCATAGAAAGTAGGTTAAGAGTATAAGAGTTATGTAGCCTAAATATTTGATAGTTATAAAAGGAAAGAATTAAAAGTTCATATAAAGGGTAAATCATAAAGTTATATAATAAAAGCAATTACCTAGATAAATCTAAGCAAGCTTAATTATAAAACTAATTAGAATACTTAACTTAACCAATTGAAGCGTCTGAAATTCTTATTTATAAAAGGCTCTTTAAGTAAAAATCTTCATAGATTGAATTTTTAGTTTTGGTTTCTATCTCAAGTTCTACTTCTAAAGAAAATCAATTAAATAGTAGTGTGGAATGTTCTTTAATTACTAAAGAAATATAACTAATTATTAAAGATAAACGTTGCTTGAATTAGAGATTGATATTTTGATTTTAGAGTTAAGAGGTTAAAGAGATTTATATTTAATACTTTATTCGTTTAAATCTTAAGATATGTAAAATAGTTCAAACAATTATTAAAAAAGTTAAATAAGCTTTTCTTTAGAAATTTTCAGCTCTCCTATTCTTCGGTTTTAATATTTTCTTCATTAATTTGTAATTTTTCCTTATCTTCTTCAATTATTTTTAATTTTCCCAACTATTATTTTTGTTGCTTATTCTTCAAATTAAAATCTTCTTAATAAACGAATTTAATTTTTTTAGATAAGTCTCCTCCTGTCTTTTTTGCTGAATTTTGAATTTTAATCTTATTGTAAGGAAAAGCTCTTTTTTCCTCAGAGGCTTAAACTTAATTTAAACTTTTTATTGAAATGCTTTTAAATTCGTTCATCGAATTTTAACTAGCAATCTAGTAATTTTCTTGTAAGTGGGCAAGAGAGTTATCTATGGAATTACGCTCATTTACATAATTAACTTTATCCATAATTTTAATCTTTTATGACTTTTCACTTGAAAAAACCTAGCTTTAGTTGACTTTTTTTTAAGCTTATTTCAATTTATTTTACTAAATTTAAGTTTTACTAGTTTCTTGTCTGCTATCTTGGCAACTTTAAAATTAAGCTTACATCTCAATTTTATTTAAGAATAATTAACTCTCAGATTTGAGTTTAAATAACGAAAGACTTTACTCTTGATTAAATTCAGGATTAGACTAAACTTTGTTTACAGATGAATTAAACTTTTGCTTTTTGGATCTTATTGATTTAAATTAATTCTCTTATTAAGAATAACTTGCTTTTTATTAATTATTTCTCCTATTTCTTTATTTATCAGTTACTGTTTATTAGGCATTTATATCATCTTAAAAAGGTTTTATACTCTTTTCTCTTTAAAAAGATGCTTAAATATCCTGCTTCTGTTTATTTTCAGCATTTAGTACTAGTCTTTTTTTCTATGAAGGTTTTATTAGTTTCTTTTTCTTATGGATTTGCTTTCTTTCTTAATCTTGAAAACTTGAGGAATCTTCATTAATTCTTTCACACTCATAACTTTTTTCTTAAGTTGTCAGTTTCTTGCTATTATTCTTTAATTGCTTTTTAGTTTTATTTTCTTGCTTTTATTTTTTCCCTTTATCCTTTTTATCTACCCTTTTGGTATTAGATACTATAGATTCCTAGTTGGCTAGGTGAGAGAAATTTTCATCTTAATTTAACTAACTTTATTTAAAACTTCCTTACAACAGTTTTTAAATGTATATTTGTTTACTTTTTGTCCCAAAGTCATTATCATAAGGCTCTTAAGCTATTCGGGCATTAAAATACTTGCTAAACTACATCAAGTTAGCCAAATTTTTTAAATAGCTTTCCTTATTGCTTTTCTCAAAAGAGTATTCATTTGTCTGCTTTTCATAAAGTTGGGAAGGAGGGTTAAGAATATTAAGGCTTTCCTAGCTTAACTAGTAAATACTTATTTATTTAAACTATATTGAGTTTATATAATTAAGCATATCAATTCTGTTCATTGACCCTAACTTAATTAGCAACTTTATCTTTTAAATATCTCCAAATATTTCTTCGTAGTTTGACTCTCTATTGGAGCTTTTGTTAATAGATTTCATTAAGAACTTTTTACGAAATTTAAAGCTGTTTAAGTCCATTTCTTGTATCATTTCTAATAGACGAATGTTTTTTATTTTAAAGCATGAACAGAACATCTTGTAAACCTTATGGGACTTAAACATTATCACCTATCCTATGCTATGAAACATTTGTCTTATCCAGAACTATAAGAATCAAACGTTAACCAATACTATTAACAGGAAAAAGATCAAACCTGCTCAATTATTTAGCGAACCAGAGAGAAAAAACAGTCCACAATAAATAGTCACAGCACTTACTAAAATGCTATTCTACTCACATAAATTTAAAGAGACTGTTGAAAAAGGCTAGAGTTTGTACTAGAAATAGAATGAGAATATCAAAACGAGTAAAACAGTCAAAGCTTAGATATGAACATCTAAGTTTTAAAGTAGAATTGAAATTATGGAAATTATTATTTTACGGTATAGAATAACAAACTCTCAGAACCAAAATTGCTTTTTATACCCTACATAAAGGAATCCATATTTTGACTTTACTTTTATGAGATGCAAAGATTCCCTACTTCTGTAAATTAATAATAGGCATAACGCTGGAATTCCTATTCCTCAGATAATGAGACCAGGTAGGCCTACACAAAGAGCATAAAATGAGTGTTCGGTGGCTCAGCATTCAATTTAAGTATTATAATTGTTTCATAACTTTCCATCAATATCCATACAGGAAAATATGGTTTGCATACTCTTTAGAATATTAGGATGGAATGTAAAAATAGATACTACAACAGTTGTAACGTATTCGTTTTTTAAAGGTAGCAAAGACTTGTATAAGATACTTACGAAGCTTCAGTAAAATGTCGATACAAAAAGTAGAATAATTGGTAAAAATGCCATTAAAATAAGTTTGCGGTAAAAAACTTAATAAGCTTCTCTTGAAGAATTGGTTTGCAAAAAGCAATCAACGCTAAAAAGAGATTAACTTGCATTCCCTGCTTATTATTGAGCATCAAATACTGATAAAACTGAATCTGGTCACTCAAATTAAAAAGACTTATTCAGTACAGCTAACTACATATAGTTCAACAAAATTTTGAAATAAACTGAATGCAGTTTATTCTGCTCTTTAAGCAGTGCTTATAGTGCTTTTAATTTTTTATTATTAAGACAGCAATCATTAAAATAGCTATCAAAAAATCCTTATTATATTAGTTTATTAATCTGGACATGGGGAACACAAATTATCACTTATTCTTTCATAATTGTAAATACAAGCATTACATAAGTTACCAGTATACCCAGAAGCGCATTCTCCTTTCCAATTCATGCTTTAGCGTCAATTATCTTCTTTCATCTATTACTAACTTGGAATTTATGTTCCTACACAGCTTTCAGATCTTGGACATTTCATTAAATTGTCTGATTTATTACTTGATCTTCAATATCCTGATTTCGGAAAAATATCGGCTCCACCAAAATATTCAGCTCCATTAGGACAGGATTTGCATTCAGTAGAATTAAGCTTTAATGAATACTTGGTTTGCTCACATTTATAGAAAGAAACAGAAGACTATAATATTTCTCCTTCTATGCAGTATCTTAGAAATACAGGAAACTACTTAGCAGTTTAATTATCTAATTAATAAGGATCATTTAAGTTTGCTAGAGTTTAATTAAGCGCATCAACTTTTAGCTCACATTTAATATGTGTTCCTGGTTACCCTTGAATTTAAATTTCATTTACAGTAAATATACCTTCCACTGAAAAAAATTAAGTTTACCCAGACAAAGAAGCATCTTTAAAATTATTTTCGGATATATTAAACTATAACTCTAAGATATTTTACTTGTTTACCTGTTAGCCATAAGAATCTAAAAGTATAAAGTAATACTCTTCAGTTTATGCTTACCCAGGAGCAAATTAAACTTGCTGATTACTAAAATCTTATTATCTTCTTAACTTACTAGAGTTACTTTATTCTGCTTAATTATCTTTTAGAGATAGTTAGCAGTTAGGAATTTTATTATAGCTATTATAGTTCTTATCTCTTAAGACTCTTAGAAAGGTTTCTTCTGAAGCTATTTCTTTACCATACTAAGCCTGATTGTTTTTAAAAAACTAGCAAAACTCTTCTTTTAGGGTGATATTTGGAAGTATTTATGGAATTTTATTTTTTCAACTTATAGCTCCTCCCTCACCCTAAGTGATGGCTTTGTTATTTATAAATTGATTATAGTTTAAATCAAAAGTGCACTATTGATCTAAGCATCATAGTCTCATAGCCCCTCCTCTTCCTATTTATTTTCCTATAGCTGTATTGAACTAAAATAAGTTTTAGTTTAAACTTAAACTAGCTTGAAGCACATAAATAGCTCCTCCCTCTTAAGATGCACTGCAGTTGGAAAATTTGGATTGATTGATATATAAAAGGGAGTTATTTTTAATCTCGTTAGTAATGTAGACGCATCCTCCAAACCTACCAGTTATATTTATGAATGTAGATTGGGTTATTTCTAGTTAGTCTACTGAAGAAAAGAAAATAGCACCACCGTCTACATTTCCTCATCCTGATGTAAAAGTGGAATTCTAAATAAAGGATGATTTTGAAGAGGCTAAATACATTGCTCTAGGCTCAAAATTTTAGAATGTATCGTTAAATGAGAAGATATAGCATTGAAAACAGTAGATTACACCAAAAGTATCCTTACTTTCATATATATTGCTTTTAGAAGCCAAATTAATGCTATTCCCATATATAATACCTCCCTCCTTACTTTCAGCTTAGAAAATAGTCTTCTCTATCTAAATCTGACTCTGAAAGGAATAGATTGCCCTTCCTCGATCTCGCTTTGCTTGATCAAATCTAGAGTTGAAAATACTTAAATTACAGTGAGTTAAAACATTAATAAAAGCTCCATTTCCATCCTTTTAGTTACTAAAGTTTGAATTGCTCACAGAAATTTTGGATAGAATTCCGAATATCCCAGCTGAGTCTATTGTTCCTTTGTTTTAATAAACATGAACAGCCTCAAATTCGACAGAAGACTTTAATAGATAAACAAAAGCGCTCTTAGCTTAGTTAGAGTAAATAATGCATTTTTGTAGTTTATTTTTTATCTAAGTTGTAGTTAAGTAAAGCACTGATCCAAACTCACCACTTAAGTTTTCTGATATATCAGAATCATTTATCTAAATTAGAGACTAAGCCTCCACATATGCAAACCCACCAAATTTATGTGCATAGTTTTATTTAATTGTGCAATTTGATAGAAATGCTTGCGAACCTTAGGTTAGATATAAAGCGCTGCCAAAACTAGCTTCATTTTTATTAAAAGTGCAGTTCTTAAATTAAGCCTAAGCTTACTATCCACTTAATAAGATAACTCCTGCTTTATCTGATGCGACATTTTACTGAAAAACTGAATTTTCGACAATTATTTCTGTAGCTGATTGACCTTCAATAACAGCACCATACTATTTAGCAATATTCAAGTTAAATAACGAATTAACTACATAGAGATAGGAATTTTCGATCTATATCGTTCCACTATTTCACACAGTGTTTCCCGTCAATCTTACATTATCAAAGTAAGAAATCGAGCCTTATATTACAATAAGGGTTTGTTCAGAAAGATTGCCTGTAAATGAAGTTCCGATTAGTCGAAATATTAAGTTACTACTATCAAGGTATATCAAGGAGTAAAATTAGTAGTAATTGGAACTAAAATTAGAATAATAATCCATATAATTCACAAACTAGAGTCACAATAGTTAGACAGAGTTGTTATGAAATTAGCATCTTGAAGTTGTCAAGTTAATATTTAAGCCTCCTAATCAAACAGAAAATATTAAGTTTGATAAGTTTTATTAGCTTTTTATTACTTAGTTATTAGAAATGAATTAGCAGTTTTCTAGGTATAGATTTAAGATTTATTGCATGGTATTTTTCAGTTCTATTACTATGCTATTTGTTTAGGTATTATTTAGTGTGTTGTTTAAAAATCTGACTCTCTTCAGCTTTAGGTAATTCCAGTTTTCTAGCACTATAATATTTTTCTCCGTTAACTGATTCGCAAATTAAGTGTCCTAAATCACGCTATCTGTCATAAGTGAGATATGAGACTGAATCGAAAAGCATGAAATGATAGAACTTTTACTTCTTAAGAAATAGCTATCAGAGATATAAAGATAGACATTAGCATAGTTTTAAGTGTTATCATTTATAAGAGTAAAATCAGCTGGAAAGTATTTGTTCATGTTGTCTTAAAAAGTAGTATTTGTTACTATTATTTAAGGAGCTAGATTTCTATCTACTTCATCAACTAAATCTATTTTTGTTATGAACAAGAAATTGTTTTAATATATATCTCCATCTTATAAGTATACTGCCTTAGATATATTTGAGAAATATGAATTGGTTATTTATACACTGCCTCAGAAATATGTCTGTATTTAGGGATAGTAGTTGGAGTTATTAACCAAACTTACACCATCAAAAATAGCATTTTAAACTCATTTTATTGCTATTCCTCCTCCGTGCTAATTATGGTCATTTTGAATGATGGTATTTATCATGGTAAAATTTCACAAATATTGAATAAATATCTCACTGCTAACTTAATCAAATGCCGAACCTACTATTTAATCAATGAATCAATCGCTAAGTTCAATGCTATTAGATGTGAAGTTACAGTTCTTAATGGATACTTCTTACAATATAGTTATAAGATTAAAAATTTGCTATTAAATACTGTTGTATTAATAATCCGTTAGAAATATAGTAGCGAAATAACTACTTGTAAGGCCTTTTTGCTTCTATACTATCAGTTCATTTATAGCTTCAGGTTGCAAATCTAACTTACAGTTTTTTTCTCCCATTGCCTTGAAAATTCCATAAAGCTCTGAGTAGTTCATAATTACCTTTGAAATAGGCGAGTATTATCTGAATTTTTGCTCTGAATATCTTTAGTTTGCTTCAAACAAGCAGTTATCTAACTATACATTAGTGTACTTAACAATCCATATAACGTTAGTAACGAAATTTTCGATAAACTTAGTATTATAAATCTTTAGACTTTTTCGCTTATCAATAGCGAATTATGTAGTGGAGTATAATAATGAAAAACCTGGTTCGTAGTTCATAAGAAATACTGAAGGAGTAGCAAATAATTGTCATGCATCTGTGCTATTTAATCCAGAGTATTCTTAGTAGAAATCTCCAGTGTTATATAAGAATCGAGAGTTATTTACTAAAATATTTGGAATATCGTAACAAAAGAGAAAATGAAGTCCTACGCTTCCGTTTCTACTTACAAAGTTTTCCTAAAAAGTGCAATTGTCCACTGTGATATTTATCAGATCTTAGTCCTCTGTTGGAAATCTTTTAGGATAAGTTATCTTTATTAGGGTTGAATTATAAGCGACATTTCTGTAGAAAACTGAGTTTAGTAGTTGAAGTTACTTGCAGTTCTAAATGAAAAGCAAAGCGTTAATCTCACTGCTAGTATATTTTTCTAAGTTAGATCATATGAAATTGCTTTCAAAAGTTACTCCGTTAATTTCAATCAATTCCGTTTGATTTGCTTTCAAAAATCCAGGGAATGCAAAAGGAGTTATAGATCTTTCGTAATTTTCTAGAATTAAATAATGAAAGTTAGCTATTTAACTAACTTTCCCTCTGTTGTACTTCAAACTTCCACAATCAAATCTATCATGCTAAGAAACGCAGTACATATTCACAAAGTAATTAGCTGATTCTAGAAACTAAAAGTCAGTATCATTAAACTCTAAGTTACAAGTCTGGCATTCAATGTAGTTATAGTTTCTTTTGGCAAAATAATGGAATCAAACATTACTTAAACTGAAATTCCCTTGAATTATCTTAAATATCGAATTTTTGTGTTTTTAACATTCTACCACAATATCATAAGGAAATAACGATGTGTTTGATTAGAAATTTCAAGGATATCCATATTCATCTTGCAAATTATAAGGATCTTCTTTAAAATATTACCCTTAAGCACATATATAGCATGTTCAATAATCTCTTTTATTACAATAACTTCCATCTACAAGACCATTTTGTACATAGTTGTTCATTTCCATAATCACGTTAACAAAAGAAAGATGTCCTTTAACAACTGTCAATTAAATGTCTGATCGCATTAATATAATTTTAGCACGCTCTTTTAAGTTAGATAGTAACAGCAGTCTGAATAATAAAACTTATTTTAATAACTAAAGCACTATAGCTAGCATATTCCATCTCTTATCATACTCTAACTGCAAGCTTAATCATTCTATAAATATTAAAAATTACTATTTTATTACAAGGATGAAACAGCTTTGGTCTTAACAGTTTTATATTTCACCTACTCAGAACATAGTGATATTGATACAGTAATTTTACCAGTCCTATCAATCATAACCACATTCTGGAACTTAGCATTCTTAATCACATATTCCGTTTTAAAACTTCCAATACTAGCATCTTCCTAAGCTTCCAAATTAGCAGGAAAGTCCAAAAGGTAAGTATAAAGAATCACTATTATTATAAGGATCTCTTTAGATAGTGGCACTAAACCCTTTATAAGGAAAAGCGAATTAGCTAAAACTATATTAATAGCAATCTTTAGGATAATTTTCCAATTCATTGTTATATGCAGGCTATCTTTCAACTTTTAGTATCATAAATAAATAAAAAAGCCCTAAAGCAAACTTCATTGGTATATGAAGTAAAACCATTTAAAATATAATAATAATCTGATGCACTAAAAAACAAATCTAACCACAATTCTCTAGTCTAGCCATATTCATTCAAGCAAAATAGAATCTGGTTAGATTTAATTTTTAATATAAACCTAATAGATTCTAGTTTTATATGACTCTAGTAAAAGAATAATAATAATAATAATTTAGTAATTTGATAGAATAAATAATTACCCCTAATTTTAAAGCAGTACTTTTATTTAAACTAGATATAATAAATAATTATATCTCATCATATTTTTATAGAGTTTGCATTTATAAAGTTTATAGCTAAATTAATAAGTAAAGCCTTTTAGTTTCTTTAAAGTATTTATATAATACTTAGACCTTTTACTTAAAAGAGAGCTATTATTTAAATTAAATCCTAAAACTTTATCTATAAAATTAAGTTCTTAATTTAATAAATTGTAGTTAAAATTAAAGTTTAAAAGATATTAAAGTAATTAGTTGTTTAGACAGCAGTTTTAGTTATTTTATTAAGGTATAATACTCAAACTAAAATGCTTATAAGATTAATGTAAAAGTAAATCTTAAATTAAAGAATGTAAACCTTTTAAGTTAAAGTTTAGATGGTACCTTATATATCGAGATACATATAAATTAGTAGAAAACTTTGATTGTAGCTTATATTTTATATATTTTATTAGATAAACCTTAAGGATTTTAACCTTAAGCTAAGAATAAGCTACTATATGCTGAAAGATATTTTATTTATGATATGAGAATTAAAATTAAGACTGGTATAAAGCTATTTATTTCAACTTTCAACATAAACGCTGGTCTAACATACCGAAGTCCATTTTCCTGTTTTAGTATTATACTCCATGACTTAGTAATTTGATTCAACCCATGCATACATATATATTTTGTTTTAGATTGTAAAAGGAAGCATGCATAAATAATAATTTGTTACTATAAAAGGATCTCCATGTCTACTTATACTTTTTTAGTCAAACAAGTAAGTGCCTTGAAGTTCTTCTTTATCATCAAAAATAAAGGTATTTTGTTTTCTGCTAGCAGCATATACACAAGCAGCTTTATTGGGAAGTGTGACTTTACTTTTATTCCACTGGCTAATTACTAAATCGAAATAGTTTATAGTGTCTAAAGCTTCATATCACGATTAGTCTCCCCCATACGTTCATGCTTAATTTTTGTGTAAAGATACTCCATGCATAGACGATTTTTGAGGCATTTAAGGTAAAGTTCTAAATTTTCCTGTTCTTCAATTAAAAGCTTCAGTAGTATCGATAGCTAATTCTTTCCAATAACCTCCTAGAATTAGTACTCCTTCAGAAATATTTAAGCATCTATGCAGCACTTAGGACTTGGCATTTAAAATATCTACTCTTTTTTATTATAAATAGTAAATCTTATTCCTTCCTACTCCTTATATACATTCCATGATCCCCCAGATATGATAAGATAATTCTATCTTTACAAAATAAATTCACTTGCGCTAGTTTTGAGATTACTAAGATTGAGTGTCTCAGTAGTAAAATTATTTCCTTTTACATTGTAAATTACAGAAACATTTCCATACACCTTTAGCGCTATGTAATTATAAACCAATAAATTAGGAAAAATTTCGTATTTTAACACCATCAAAGGTATTTTTGACTATCCCATCGCTTAAGGGAGTAAGTTCTAAGAAGGGTATGATTTAAGGAGTTTTCTTAAATAGATAATCTAAGTTATTTGTGCTGATCTGCTTTATTTTTAAAACTCCATTTTTTACTAAAAGACTTTTATTCTAACTATAGCCTTATTATATCTAAGTACTTAGGATATTAAACACATTATTATACTTTTTCTTAACTTAAGATTTAAAAAATAGCTTTATAGATAAATATATGAATAGAGCTACTCAGAATACCAACAATCTCAATTCTTCTAGCTTTTGAATTCTTACATAAATCAAAAGGATTTATAATAAGACTAGCTATAAAAAGAGATAGTCAATCTAGCATTAGCACTTAAAATATAAAAAAGAAATAGATTAAAATAAAGAGTCTAAAGTAATAATTAAAGAACTATGTAAATAAAATAAAAGCTATTATAGAATATTTATACAATACAAAGCCTCTCTTAGATATAAGATACTAGACCTTTATATCTAGCTTTACTAATATTACCATAAATTATTTTATTTAAAAGCTTTTAATTATTTAGAGATTTTTATAGTTAATAATTTTAGAAATAAATTGTAATGAAAGAGCTAAGTAACTAAATACTCTTAGAATTGCTTAAATAATTGTAAATAAATTTAATTATAAAAAACTAAAATAAAAGCGCAAAATAGATCATGAAATTAATAATTCATATAGTTAATGAATCTTTATGTAGCTAGTTACTTTAGATATTTAAGAGATATATAAAGGTAATATGGTTATATCTTTTATTTTATAATAGATCTCTTAATTAAAAGAATGAACTTATATAAAAAGCATGCAAGAGTTAGTAATAATAACTAAGATTAAAGAATATAATATTAAAAAGAGTTTACCTAGTATATCTTTCAGGTTTCTTATTTAGAGAACTTTTCAAAATTTTCTATAAGATATTCAGATATATCCATATAATCTCCATTAAGAGCTACATTCAGAGAATTTAAATTACTATAATTTTACAAATTCATAGGTACTTCTTTGCTCTAAAGGTACTTTACTAATTCTAAATTTCCAGATTGAACTGCAAAAATAACACTGTAGTCACCTAATTTATTTTAAATTTTTAAGTCTGAACCTTTCAGTTAAAGATATTGAACAGTCGATAATTTTCCAGATTTGCACGCTAAATGAACAGCAGTATTTCCAAAAGAATCTTGCAAATTGACATCTGCGCCTTTTTACTCTACTATGTATTTCATAACAACATCATTCTAATCTGTAGTTTCTGCAACTAAGTGGATTAAAGCTCTTTCATCAAAAGAGCATCTTTTAAGAGGACTATTTATGTTCTTATCCTAAACTTGATACTAATACAAAACTTAATCAATTGCCTCTAGATCACTATCTAAAATAGCGTTGTAAGCCTTCTTAAATAGCATTTTTTCCTCTTCCTTATCAATAATTGAGGGTGTCATTAGAGAACTTTATCTTCTTATAGGACTAAAATCTGGTGAATTGCCTTTTGAAGGTGTAGATTTATCAGATCCATTATTCATATTCTTAAACATCTCATTTAAAAGATTTTTTCGCTTTTAAGGTGATTACTTGATAATATAAGTTGAAAACTCGCTAGTCATATTTAATTTATTAACTTTTGGTAAAAATAGTGCTATTAAAATAGTTACATAAGAGTATTTCCTTTAACTAATATATTATAACACTTTAGTGATAGCTATCTAAATATATTATACTTACAACATTAAGATATTAACGTAAGCCAAAGACTAAAAGTTATTTATATAAATCATTTAAAATTTCTAAAATAAAATAGAATAATCTGCCTCATAAAAGCTTCTACTTCATAATATCATCTCAGTAGGAAATATAATTAGAAACTAACTAAGGAGTTATTCAAAGTATAGTTCTTAAATGGTGAATAAGAAAATTAAAAATAAAATAAGCTTTATAGTAATAAAAAGCATTTATATTATATTAAAAGAAAACTATACTTAGAGTTTTTAATACTCATAATAATGCAAAGCTAGTAATATTTCTTCATATGTTTTAAGAAAAATAAAGCTCTTTTTATTAAAATTAGTTTAAATAATAAAATATTAATGAAAAGAATAAGCTTTTTCATTTATTTTATATAAATTTACAGTAGTAGCTGTAAGTATGCTATATGGTGTGTTTATTCTAAATAGATAGTAATTAGCTCTAAGTTTAAATCTATCTTCCTTTAATGCTTATTTAAACTAAAAAAATGTATTCACTTTCAGAAGTAAGTTTAGCATCCATTTGAGGTTTAGAATAAACTTACTAATAATTTAGTTCTTTATAATATATGAAAAGAATATCTCCTTAGCACTGTTGCAAATACCAAGCATTTGTCTTAATGTTTTATGTAAATACATTAACGACATGAAAGAGTAAAATAAATATAAAGTATTATTAATAACTAGCAATAAACCCTTCCAGTTTATTAGTAACTTTCTTTTTATCTTTATATCAAAATTGAAAAAGAATAAAAATCCCTTAGCGGAGTATAGCAATAAGTATTAAAAGGCAAGTATTTATAGATAAATAGTGTTATAAGATAAATTGATATTAAGCATCATACTCAAAATATGATAATAGTTAAATGGTAATAACTAGTTATATTTAATAATAATAATAATAATAATATACTTAAAGTTAGTAGAGTTTTGCATTCTCTGGAATTGCAACCAGTTCCTGCGGACAGTTTTTTTAACGTGGGTGTGATCCACGACCTTTTTATTAAGTGGAAGGTTACCACTGTAACCGTTCAAGTGGTCTTGCAAAAAGCTTTTATTTGTAGATCCCTGTTGGAGTTATTCATAGTTTATTGAGTTGTCTCCATGTTCTTTTCTGCTCTTATTCGTTTATTTTCTTTCATTATCAACAGTTTTTTAAAATATGTTGATTTGATTTGCAACATCAACAAAGTTTGTATTATTATCTTTATTTCGTTCTTTTTTATGATAATTTATTTTCTATATTTTCTAATCTTTTAATGAAACTTGTAGCTATAATTTCTTTTTCTGGATTCAATTCTGTTTTTAATTCTATTGGTATTTTTTCTATTTCCATTTTTGTGTCGTATTTAAAATTTTATTATGATTAAGTTCAGAGTTATTCTTCCGTTATTAATTTGCTACAAATAAGTTATCTTCTAAGTATTAGTAATTCGTTGTTCTAATCTTCTATGTTACTCATTAGTTCCCGTATTTTTTCGCCTAAGTTGTAATTTGTTTCTTCATAATTTGAGATTACTTTTTACATTTGGTCTAATTAAATTTAAAGTTTTTGATTAGTTTCGTTTTTAGGTTAACTTATCTCTATTTATCCTACCATAACTTTACCTTCTGAAGAAGAGCTTGACTCCTCCTATTGTTATTATTTTTTCTACATTTCTTTTGCCGCTTTTCTCTTTAGGTTTCTAAGTTAATTTTTTGAGAGTCGAAGAGATTAATCCATTTTTTTTCTGTTTTTTTATATTTAATAATTTAAAGGATATATTTTATACTTTTAGATATAGCATTTTTAGCTAAGCATTACAACAAGTAGATACTTTATTTATATTAATATAAATCCTTGTCTTTCTAAATTTAAACAATTATTATATATATTAAAATTTTTATTATCTGATATATAAGTAGAGAAATAGTAAGCAAATATAAGTGAAATAAACCTTCTAAAGAAATATCTGAAGAGGAGAATATAATATATTTATAGTTTGCTAATTTTTAGTTTAAAAAAAACAAAAGAAAAAAAGTAAGCTAAAAGAGAAAGTCAGCGATATTGTGTGAAAAAATAAAGCGCTGTGATGATTGAAATTGAATAGGAAATATGAAAAAAATATTTTAGAAATAAAAAATAAACTCAATCAAGAATATAAGGAGAGAAAGGAATAAAAAAGCTAAGAAGTAAAAACTTATAATCTAAAGATATTTTAAGCAGATATTTTATTCATATCTAATTATAAATGAAAAAATTGGTGATGTTAACTTAAGAATATAATAAATCAATTCTTTAGAGAATAATAAACTTAGAGTTCGTAAATCAGAT